>OY728135.1:810760392-810988020 GCA_963277665.1 Viscum album | reverse complement strand
TTTCTAGATCTGGACAGCACTGCATTTTCTCTATAGAGACATTCATAACCTGCATGGGCTTAGGTTCCTGGACAGCCCTCTTGCACCCCCTTGCAACCCCCTTGAACACCCCCCCTGCGGCGTGACCGCGGCGTGACCGTGGCGTGACCGCGGCGTGACCGCAGCGTGTTGGCCCGATCCAGAGACATCCGCAGGGCAGCATCTTCCAGCCAGGAGCGAAGGGAGTGGGAGGAGGCTGGAATGCGGGTGGAAGGGGGCTGGTTGCAGGTGTTGGGGGGGATGGTGCGGGCTGATTCGAAGGTGGTGGTGGGGGGGGGGGGGGGGGTTGTTGCGGGCTGGAATGCTGGTGGCAGCGGGCTTAAATGAAGGTGGAAGGGGGCTGGTATGGGCTGGATGTGGCTGGAGCAGGGCAAAATCATGGCCTGATCGCGGCGTGACCGCAGCGTGTTGGCCCGATCCAGCGACATCCGCAGGGCAAAATCTTACGGCCAGGAGCGAAGGGAGTTGGAGGAGGCCGAAATGCGGGTGGAAGGGGGCTGGTTGCAGGTGTTGGAGGGATGGTGCCGGCAGATTCAAAGGTGGTGGGGGGGGGGGGGGCTGTTGCGGGCTGGAATGCTGGTGGCAGCGGGCTGAAATGAAGGTGGAAGGGGGCTGGTGTCGGCTGGATGTGGCTGGAGTAGGGAAAAATCACGGCGTGATCGCGGAATGACCGCGGCGTGACCGCGGCGTGACCGCGGAGTGACCGCGGCGTGACCCCGACATGACCGCAGCGTGGACCGCAGCGTGTTGGCCCGATCCAGCGACATCTGCAGGGTAGCATCTTCCAGCCAGGAGCGAAGGGAGTGGGAGGAGGCTGGAATGCGGGTGGAAGGGGGCTGGTTGCAGGTGTTGGGGGGATGGTGCAGGCTGATTCAAAGGTGGTGGGGGGGGGGGGGGGGGGGCTATTTCGGGCTGGAATGCTGGTGGCAGTGTGCTGAAATGAAGGTGTGGGCTGGATGTGGCTGGAGCAGGGCAAAATCACGGCGTGACCGTGGCGTGACCGCGGCGTGACCGCGGAGTGACCGCGGTGTGACCGCGGCGTGACCGCAGCGTGTTGGCCCGATCCAACGACATCCGCAGGGCAGCATCATCCGGCCAGGAGCGAAGGGAGTGGGAGGAGGCCAAAATGCGGGTGGAAGGGGGCTGATTGCAGGTGTTGGAGGGATGGTGCGGGCAGATTCGAAGGTGGTGGTGGGGGGGGGGAGGCTGTTGCGGGCTGGAATGCTGGTGGCAGCGGGCTGAAATGAAGGTGGAAGGGGGCTGGTGTGGGCTGGATGTGGCTGGAGCAGGGCAAAATCACGGCGTGACTGCGGCGTGACCGTGGCGTGACCGCGGAGTGACCGCGGCGTGACCCCGGCATGACCGCAGCGTGTTGGCCTGATCCAGCGACATCCGTAGGGCAGCATCTTCTGGCCAGGAGCGAAGAGGAGGCTGGAATGCGGGTGGAAGGGGGCTGATTGCAGGTGTTGGGGGGATGGTGCGGGCTAATTCGAAGGTGGTGGTGGGGGGGGGGGGGGGGGCTGTTGCGGGCTAGAATGCTGGTCGCAGCGGGCTGAAATGAAGGTGGAAGGGGGCTGGTGTGGGCTGGATGTAGCTGGAGCAGGGCAAAATCACGGTGTGACCGCAGCGTGACCATGGCGTGACCGCGGCATGACCGCAGCATGTTGGCCCAATCCAGCGACATCCGCAGGGCAACATCTTCAGACCAGGAGCAAAGGGAGCGGGAGGAGGCTGGAATTCTGGTTGAAAGGGGCTGGTTGCAGGTGTTGGGGGGATGGTGTGGGATGATTCGAAGGCGGCAGGGTGGGTGTTGCGGGCAGGGAGGATGTTCAGACATATCGACCGAGATGCTCGGATAAACCAAGACTCCATTGCTCGGATAGAGGCGATCTAGCAATACTTCCGCATGCAGTAACTATCAGAAGGTTATAATCATAGATGAAATGGTTCAAGATAACTGGACACAGTATGAGAATTTTAATGTAAAACAACCAAATGAAGGGGTCGTGCAATGATACAAATGGGTAGAGTGAGAATATCAGATTGATCATCGGATGGAGTACACTGCAATCAGAGGAAAGAATATACACTATGAGAATACAATATGCAATGGAGGATCATAGGATGGTCCAATAAAATTGTACGCTAAGTAGACACCCTATGATTAGACGATTCAGGTATAACATACCCGATAGTAGAAAAGTTGAAAGACTATGATATGAATCTACATACACAAGAGTTGGAGCACCAAAAAAATGCAACTACTGATGATCATGTGATAATAATACAATTGAGCTGAGTAATAAATACAATAAAGCAGCTAATAATCATATAACTCCCTTGAAAGTATAGAGAAAAGTTGATGTTCAATGTATAAAGAATTATATGTTAGATTTGGATGCATGGAGAAATTAAATTGCATAAGATAAAATTACATTTTTCATTAAGAGAATATTTTGAAAAGCACATTTACAATTTTGTAATTTGAATAAAGAATTCAGAGTACATAAAACAAAAAGCATGATGGAATAAGTTATTACATACCGTTAGGTACAATGATGACATTGATATAGTACCTGAGTCAGTTGTTTGGGATCTTGCACCAGAAGAAGCACCCTATAAGCAGATAAACAGTAATGTCAAATTGAATGACTACTCATATATTGAACATAGGTGGCTGAAAGAATAAAAATGGAATAAACCATACCCAAATCTTGAACTCATTGTCTTCGATAGTGGTGGATAGAACCGGTCTTATCATAAGAAACCACCTATAAGAAAATAGTGGGAAAATAAATGAGATATAACAACTTCTTATATATATGTGATCAGTGTGTCAACTGTAGACATAAAAAAAAGACACATTTTACACGATTTAGGTAATTATACAAATTTTCCAAAGATTAAATCATCTTAAAAATGAAGAAAAATGGATTCTTGAAGCTACTAGATTGAACAAACTTCAATTACAGGACATACCTGACTATAGAGACTTTGAGAGAGCTTCCCAAGCAGGATTTTCAGCATGAAAAAATAATAGGGACCATCCTCAATCAGGATCATTCCTAAAACCGATGAAGAGTGTAGCCCTTAACTTCTGTAATACCATAAACTACTTAATAACTAGACAATTCATAACTAAATATTAGAATAATACATGAATGATTGAATAAAGGGACAGAAAAAAAAGGCATAAACACTTACAAAAAACTGTATGGTTCCAAGTGTAGAAGTAAAGAAAATAGATGACACGAGAACTCATCCAGCCATTCAGAAATTTGGATCCTTGGCATGAATGATAAACCATCATTATCATCTTCCGGGCAGCTATCTGTAACAATTCTCAAATGAAACAGAAGTTTTATTCTCCATGTAAAAGCACATATATCATGTTTTTTATGAAAGCTAGTTCTCACATTGGAAAATATGGAACCAATAAATTTCATGGTTTCCAATGTTTTAGGACGATCATTGGCATCCATACCAAGCAAGGAATTGGATAATGAAATTGTAAAGAGATCAATGTATGCATCATCAACAACAGAATCATCTAACTTTGCATAAGAATTAGACAAGGAAGAGAAGAAATATGATCTCCCAAAAAAGGCCACTCATGTTATTGATGAAAAAAAAGGAGGACACTCAAATGGCCAGGATATTAACTCAAAGAAATATCAGGATGGCTTGCGAGAAAGCTGCAAAAGCAAACAAATGACGGATCAATCAGATGCAGATAAATAAAGAAAAGAATAAAAAAAGGATCACTCATGCAATATGGAAACATTACACATCATTTAGCAGCAATAAAACTTACGTTAGAGTAGGCAGCTGATTTGAATTTTTTGATTCCTCCGCAAGGTCGAACGTCTTCAATGTTGTAGCCGAGAGGAGCCTCGTGGATTAATGAACTACTGCTCGACTTCTTTCTACCACCTTTTGACTCCATTAGAACATTCGCCTGATCAAATCAAAAAGGGAACTTCAAATGATTAGAATATGTTCATTATTAAAACAAATTGAGTAAAATTTAAACTCAAACATTCAGAAATTAACACAGAAGTTTAAATTACACAACATATGACAGAAGATTAATCAAACAGGAGCCAGAGAACTATGAAAAATCAAATGCAACTATTGCAAAGCAATAAATATTAAAGATTGACATGTATAAACTGCGAACAAAGATGACTTGATTGGATGTTAATAGAAGGTTTGAGCGTCAAATGAATTCAGAATTCAAGAAACCATATCAGTCTCTTCAGAATTGATGGCAAAACTATGGTGTTGAATTGTTGATATTAAAAATCAAATTAAATGCCTTTGGAAAGTAAGGTCTGCGTGAAAAAAACACTGAAGCAATGCACGAGTATAATTTCTAAAATACATTACAGATCTGTGAATAAAATTACCAACAATATGCAAATACAATTTTAGTGATTAAAATTAAAATATAAAATTAAAACGAGAATAGGAAAATTGAGGATGCTAGAAAAAAAGCATAAACTGAATACAGTTTTAGCATAGGGTTATGCATAGCTTAAAAATAACAAAATTTTACTTTTATTATGTCAATGAAATGAAAAAAAATCAACATAACATTACCAAACAAAGGGGGGGGGGGGTAAGGAAAGGAATATGGTACCTACAAAAAACAATTTGGAACTATAACCCAAATGACGGGGGTGATATATCAGATCTTTGGGGCTAAAAACATGAGAAAGTGGGATGAAAAACCGGTAGAAAGAGGGAAGACCTGAAATCAGGTAGCAGATTTCAAGGGAGGAATATAACCAGAAGACTCACCAGTCGGATATAAAAACTTGCCTCGGCGTCGGAAGAGAGGCGTCGGGGAGGAGGCGTCGGGGAGGAGGGTCGCGGTGAGGAGGAGGGTAGCAGCGAGGAGGCGTCAGAAGAGAAAATGATAATAGTTTGAAAAAATATCTACATTTGGTAAAATTAAAAACCAGATTTATACAAATCTGCTCAACCACGGTACCTTGAACAATATGCAATCTGATAATACATGGAAAATTACTCGAATGCCTAACACAGTCCTAAAAGAAGTGATACAAGGAAAGATTCAGTCTATAATTTGACATGGAAACAATTGGACACAATATATAGAATGAAAATAAATACACAATATAGTATCTCATTGAGGGAAAATATGTCTAAGGAACACCTTATAAGGACTTTGAGATTCAAAACATAAATAAACACTGTTTCAAGTACCCGATGCGCTAAAAAACCCATCAGATTTTATTAAAAACCTAATTTTTAATTTATACATGACATGTATCCTTTCATGTTGTGTACCAGTTACATGTCATATGTTGGGTGGCAATTACAAATCGTGTAACATCATTACACAACGTGTAAATCCCCAGTAGATTGCAAAACCCATAAGTTTTATAATGAAAATTCCAACAAATCTCTAACTTCAATATTATAGGTTTCCTCCCAATACCTTAGCATCCTTATCCAAGAAAAAAAAAGAAAACCACAAAAAAATTTAAAACCAAACTGTTTTAAAGGTAACAAGATGTTACACTCACCATCCACTTTCTTGCATCTCATTGGACTTATCTCTCCATTTTTCTAGTAGTCTTCTTCAACAGTTTCCCATTATAGTCACCAAGTTACACCGTGGTATTCTTACATACCCTGAGTCTTATAGTTTTGATGGATTCACTCTATGTATACATAACAGTTTCTTTCAAATACACCTTGCAAGTAGATTAGAAACACTACACATGATGTCTATGAATTAATAAGACTAATCTCCTTATTCTCACAGGAAGCTTCTTTGAATGTCAGCAGGTCTTTAAGAATACTCTACAATTCATTCACTACTCATAGCTCAAATTCATAGATCATAGGGATGTATTCACCTGGACATCTCACACAATAATATTCCATGATATTAAAAACCAGTAGTTACTTATAAATATTATGCAACAAAAGATGTCATGGGATATTCTTCTTCTCAACACATTAGAACTATCTAAATGATCTCATAGTGATGGACAACTTATTGTTATTATTCTTTTCTATATCATGCAATGGCTTCATCATCTATTCTTAGAGATATCTTCACTTCTCAAACAAAAACAAAACTCTCAATTCATCAATACTCATCACCATAGTAGCCGCAGCTCCTTATACCCTTATTATAATTCTCTTGATCTTCAAACTCAAGTGCATGAGTGGATCATTAATTTCTCTGTTTCATTAAGAATACCATAAATGTTATATAAAGGGAACAAGGTAACAAGAAACATAAAACAACATGTATTTAATAACCCAGTTGGAGTTCCTGTAATTACATGTGTGCTGATTTTTAAACTCAAAATCCATTCCTAGAATACTCCCATTTAATGATTCTCATTCTTGAAACTAATCTCAAGAGATATTTACAAAGTACTTTAAACTTCTTCGTACCAAAGTAATTTCCAAAAATATTCACACATACATTTTCCATATTTATAAAAAAAATAAACAGCAAACAAATGCAGTGTAAAACCCTTCTCTACTGCTGAAAACACACAACAGTAATCCTCAAACATTGAGCGAACATTCGTTTGGGAAATTCAATCTTAAAAGCTCACGAATTAAAATGGTAAACGAAAAGGGATTTAATCTGCAACCGCTGATGCCCAATAAAGTGCAATTAATAATGCCTATAAATAGGAAATAAATTAACCTGAAATACAGAGTCGTCTACAGCTTCGATTGAACCTCAATTACTCCAACGCCAGAATTTTCAGACATAAATTCAATGTGATTCCTTACACTGAAACAACAATGGGTTGGGAAGATGAGGGAAAATGGAGAAATATCATGACACATCGTAGAAATAAAACTCCAGTAAACCATAAGCCACCTACTGTCGTGGAAGGAGGGAGGATCCTTAGAAACACGCCCATTTCGAGGGTCACACACAGAGGGTATTGGGGAGGAGGGTGCCGCCGTGAAGGTCGAGGGTTCAGAGGGTCGCGCACATCGGGGATGAGGGCGCCACCATGAAGTTTTGGGAGTATCGTGGCCGGAGGATATCCTCGCGCGCAGTATCGTGGAGGAGAAGGAAGGAGGATCCCGACACATTTTAGAGAAGAAAAAACGACGGCAAATTTTATCCACGGGAATTCACTCAATCGTGGCTATAGAGAAGCTATAGCCACAGACCTATAAAACCGTGGCTATAGGTCCGTGGCTATAGCTTAAATTTCTAGTAGTGTGAACCCATTCCACTAAGATAGCCTCAACAGTAATCCTCTACTACTATAGAAATCATTTTATATGTTTATGTGTCTTCCACAATACCATATCTCAGGCATATGTTATGATTTCAAGGATTATGATATTTATTACCTTATGATTCATATCTTATAAACTATCAACATTTATTCCATGACTCATGTTTATGTTCTTTGATATGAAACGTATGTTTTCCAATGTTATGCTCATGTGATCATACCCTTTTGTTTATATCATGATTATATGTCTCCTTTATTTTTACCCTTAATAACCATATAAGCTCACCCATTTCTTTTTTTCCTTTCCTTGGGTTATTAAGAAAGGTATTAAGTAGGATTACTAAAGGGGAATATTTTTAAGGTAATGTTGAAGGTATTTCACTAGGAAAGAAGATTATATTCTCAAGATTCCAAAGTCACTAAACGATTATGGTCCTTGGGAATGTAATTTTGTAATGTGATGAATATTCATTAAAAATTATGTAATATCCTTGAATGATAATCCCAGGTCACTATAATCTCACCTAATTCCAACTAGAAAGAATCCTAGAGTGTTACATACTTAGTGTTTCTAATGATATCAGTTAAATTCTATTTGAATTCCTTTAACTTAATAAATATTATACTTATGACTGAGGGATAATTAATGTTTTATTGATCAAAAATATGCATTGATGTATTAAATATTTAAATTAAATACTTATTATAGAGTTCGGTAAATTCTAGAGGAGTTTGAAAGGACAAAGACCGTGTATGATGGAAAATATTAATTAATAATTCGGTTAAATAATATTTGTTTTTCCACAACATGGAATGCACCATAAAATAATAATATTATTATAATTATTATGTGGCATAGGATTTATTAAAGGTTTTAATATCTATTAAGGGATTAAATTCAACTAAATAATTATTTTAGCTTAAGATCTGGCTGTATAAAAAGACGGTTAAGTCTATTCTATAAGGTGAGAAATTGAAAATAGAGATTTATTTCACAAAATGAATTCTCTCTCAGATACTCCTTCTCTCTCCTTCTTAATAATGATAAATGAAATTGATATTCCTTCAAGGATAAAGGATTAGAGATCAACGTGAATAATTCAAGATAATTGAATCACCGTGATAGCACCCGAAGATCGATTGGCATTACTCTAAGATCAAAGTATCATGTGTGGATCACCACTTGAGGGATTCTATCCTTGGATCCTCACAGTGCAAAGGAGGAAAAGTGAAAGGGACTTTTTAGATAATAAACATCTACCTCAACAAAATAATCCTTAGATTAGGTATTCATTTATTTTGATATTAAATAAATTGAATATAAATTTTATATGCAATATCCTTTATTTGGGTTTTGGGAAACTCAATATTAAAATAAAATTTAATATATCACCCACTAATATATTCCTCTATTGCATCTGAAAATAAAAAGTGGTATGAAAGAGGTAACATTATAATTTACAATTCTTTATTTTATTTTTGATTAATATAAAATCATGTTCGATTTTAAATTTCTTATTATTCATTATTTAATTTATTTTTTATTAACATGTTATCGATATAATAATCTTGTTTGTTCAGTGTTTCATTTTTTAAAGGTCTGAGAAAATATAAATAACGACTAAATATTCCATTAGGAATAACCAAATTATTGTATGGTAAGACATGGTTACTTATTTTGTAGTCAGAATACATGCCATGTACCATAGTACGATGCACCTGGCCATGATTTGTGATACATGACATCCCACATGGTTATTACAAGTAGTGTACACAGTGTATTGACTGACCAACCTGAAACAAATTTTTGGATTACACAACATGCATATGTTATACAAATCATGTAATATACATGGGTTAGTTGTATAAATCACACTATATGTCTGGTCATTATACATAACCAAACTATGTGAGACTGAAAACCATGAGCATTTATGATATACACAATGTGTATACAGTGTATGCAGTGTGTAGTTCATCAATCCTTGATTCCTCGATACCCACCAATTCCCCAGTCTTGTTGACTATATGGAAAATATTAGAGATACATGTGTGTATCTAGAAGCACACATTGTGTAGTACCTCTTCTAAGAACATGAAGAGTCTTTCGATGGGTTTCATGTCACACATATTTCAGATCACATAGGGTGTTTTTTCTTATACACATCATGTAGTCCAACAATATACCCACCAAATACCTAGGTGAGTATCTATTACACACATTAAGAGGATACAATATGTGTATCTGGAATGTACGTTCTATGTAATCTGGATGATTCAACATGTCAAATCCCCGTGTGTGTGACCTGGATACACAAAAATAGAGGTATAAAACAAGTAGCTGGATAATACATGTCATATATTCTCCCAATTTTTAGAGGAATTAAATTACATTTAGTTGAAAATTACATCATTAAAAACTTATTGATATGATTGAAACTTTATGTTTTTGAAAATATAACAAGGATTTTTAAATAATATTAAATTCCCTATTAATTTACAATTAATCTATAATTATATTGGACCCGTGTGTCCAAGTATATTTATGTAATATCACCTTTAACCAATCCTTTGCTTTCCCCCATATGAATGCAGTTTATAAACACTTGTAATTAATTAGGTTACCCATGTAATGTATGGGTTTTTCAATACGGAACCATAATGATGTCGACCTAGGTATTACTTAGGGGGATATGTTGAATTCTCTAACTCATTCCAATACTGGAAACATAAGTTATTTACCCTAGTTCACAGGATTATTTAATGTATTATAATTAAATAAACCATTATATAAAGATCATGAATGGTTCATTTAATTAATTAATTAATTTTTTCTATGAAATTATTTATTTTATTGATTAATCACACTGTGATTAAATGTTTTATTTCACCCTTACACCACTGTTTAAAACCAAATTTGTATCATAAATTCAAAATTTAATGAAAAAATTAACATTGTGTTTGATTCAATTACTTTTTTAATCACTGATTAAAAGGGTAATTTCACTTTTTCGGATAATTTCATTGTTCGTGGTGGTGATTTGGAGGGCCTAGGTTAGAGTTGATGAAAAATGGGAAAAACTGTTCATGATTCCAAGAACACTAATGGAATCAAAAAAATACATCAACTAAACCATTTATCAAATTGGGCTGAGAAATTTTGGTATGATCCAAAATTTAGTGGGATAAAACTCTTTGGAATAAACTGAATCCCAATGTGTCCATTAAGGGGCCCTATCTTAACAGAGTTGTCTATGGGGTCAAAATTACACAAATTCAAAATAAGTGTTCTATATTTCATCCATACCACAAGATTTAGGGATTAAAAGGATAAACAATATTGGTTTACATATTAAAGATGTGGGATAGAAAGTTTTAAATTTCCTACAAAGATATATAAGGCCTCCTACAAACTCAAAACCATGGTCCAAGTGGTTTCTAGAAATATGGGGTCTCAAAAACACCTACCACTTTTCCTATAGAATGATACTTTGGGAACCCCATTTGTATGTTTGAAAAGAAGGAAAATATATGATATTTTGGTGTCCCAAATGATTTTTATCCACATCCAATAAGTTCTAGAGTCCCGTATCCTCATAGGGGTGTCATAAATGATGGTGAAGTTCCACCTGAGCCTCATCCTTATCTCGAGGGAGAGATAAACGGTGGACACTCATTTCCAAAAAGCAACATATACTTGGGAGGGAATTCTAGAACTTGTTCTTCTATTTGTTTTATGTAATTTGTGTGTGAAACATTTCATTGATGTTTTATTTTAACATGGTTTTCCTTTGAATGCTTTGTTTTGGTTTAATCAAGTGAAACTTGTTTTATCTCAACACCGATTGGGTTGAGATTTCAAGTGGTAATCTCAGGTTATTTTGATTCAACAATACAAGAATACTATTTATCTCACACATACATGAGATATAAGTATTATTTGGAGTCCTTCAGTAAATTATTTAGGTCCCAACATTGATGACATGATTGTTGTGTTGAGGGTTGGTTCTTTGTGCATTGTTTAAAGAAGAAAGAGGGGAATCAAGATCCTCAAAACCCTCAACCAAAGTATTCCATTAAAACATGTCTATTTTTCAGAACAATGGACAAACCAAGATTTGTATTGAACATGAAATTAACTATTTATCTCATAATTATAAAAAATCCACCTTATTTTGTCAAAAATTATAATCTTTAATTAAACAATTTTATTTAAAAAACTGTTTTCAAATCCACCCCCTCTAATAG
The DNA here is from genome assembly GCA_963277665.1 of Viscum album. Classification (NCBI taxonomy): domain Eukaryota; kingdom Viridiplantae; phylum Streptophyta; class Magnoliopsida; order Santalales; family Viscaceae; genus Viscum; species Viscum album. Next base: position 810,976,477 of record OY728135.1, on the reverse strand, counting down.
TACATTTTTATTAAAAATAAGCACTCTAAGCCTACTAGAACTCCTTGAGAGATGAACTAGGGTCTGAAATATAATATTAATAAACATTAAAAATATAATCAATAAAATGTTTCATGACAAAATAGTTAAATATTTGCGTCATTTCTAGCGAGTGATTTGGTTTTTTATGCGTGTTTTTTATAAGATATTGGTGAATTATGAAAATATTTATTTGTTTTATCTATTATCATTACACATATTTATCGACTATGATTTATTTATTATGTAGGATCAGTGCATGAAACATTCTACTATAGGATATTTAACTCCTTTGGAACCCAAACTGAAGAGGATCCCACGTCAACAACACTGAGAAACACAGGATAACCCTTTGAAGGAGGACACACCACACTACGCTACTTTTATAAATCGATATTCATTTGGAACCAAACTAGAAACTAAAAATAACTTGTATATCATTTCCGAAAATAATAGAACAATAATAAAACTAACCTTTGTTAATGTTTATATCCAACCCATTTATATTCAAATGCAAGTTGAAGCAGTAATATTTTAACTAAAATCCATTCTAATTCACTTATTAACAAGATTTCATGGACTTACTGTAGAAGACCCACATAAGAATTTAAACGAATTTTATACTATGATTTCTACATTAAAACACTCTAATGTGGATGAATACCATGTTATTCATTGTACATTACCTTTTTTATTAGAAGGTACTGTAAATGATGGGCCATATTATGCTAATTCCCAAATTAGAGAGTTGGTGGACATGAAATTCCTTTTTCCTAGAAAATAATCCTGAGCCTCTCAAAATGGAACAGTAAGAAATGAAATTTTTGGGATAATAAAATCCCAAGGGAAAACATCTAATGAATACTAGGAAATAGTTAAATGTATTTGTACAAGTTTCCCACACCACAAAATTAATGATCACCTTTTAATAATGTATTTTTATGAAGGATTAATTCCTATTGATCAAAACATGATTGATGTTACTACTGTAAGTGGTTTGGTAGTTGATAAGACCCAAATCACTCTAAGGAAACTCATTAAGAACATGGTGAAGAACACACAAAAATTTTGTTCAAGGTCCAGTGTAGACATTCGATGTGTCCATGAGTTGAAAAATTCTATATTTCAGAACAAGGTGGATATGAAGTTTGAAGAGGTAAGTACACTTCTCTAAAAACATTCTATTTACCAAGGAAATACCAATCTCTTACTCCCATCTATTGTGGTATTTTTTTTCCGACACCCACTATTCTTGTCAATTATATCAACTAAGAGAAACATCATAGAGTTGTGAAGAAATATTTCCAAGAAACCCTTATAACAAAACCTTTAGGAAATAACCATAATATCCATCTAAATATTGGTTTAAATAAAACCAGTTATATAGGAAATGGAATATTAAAACCAACCTCAAAAACCATGGAACCAACCGGGGTAGAGTTTTAATACACCACCCACCCAGAATTCATTAACCACCAAAAAGGCCTTTGCAATAACCAACTCTAAAAACAAAGCCTATCATAGAATAAATAAATAAAAAAATGGATTACAACAGTATATAATTCCAAAAAACCACCCATGCTACCATACAATACCTACAACCCCAATTAGGAAAACTAGACAACTTGGGGGGGGGGATCCAAAATCATGGGTCGGGTAAACTACCTTATTAACCATTAGTCAACCCTATGTTTAAGGTAAATTTAAGTTCCATTACCCTTTGGAGTCGAAATAAACTTAAAATCCAAATAAACCCTCCAATAGATTCATCCCATCCTAAGGAATCTTCTATTCCAACCATATCAAGTGAACCAAATATGGAAAATCCTTGTCTTGAGAAAAACTCCTACCAAAGGAAAGAGTGTGTTTATTGATGAGCCTCTTAGCCCAACCATTACCCTTCTATTTCCCCAAAGGGCCACCCAACAAAAAACAATAATAAACTGAACTTGATAAAGAAATATTGGATTTTTTTTAAAAATTGTAGGTTAATATTCCATTGATTGATTTATTAAATAAAATTCCATGATACACTATATTTATATAGGATGTGTATAAAAACCAAAGGTAAATTCATGGTGATGAAGAGGTGAGATTTGGGCAGCATTGATAGTGCCATAACTTCCCATTAAATCCATTGATCTAAGAACATTATCGATTCCTTGAACCATTTGGGAGTATTCCTTTTTCAATGAAATTCTTTATTTGGGTGCCTCTATAAATGTAACACCTCAAACTATTTTCTCCTCATTACCATTTAGAGAATTGAAGAACACTATATGTATTGTGAAACTAGAAAATTGGAGTATAGTAAACCCTACTGGTGTGTTAGAGTATATTCTTATGAGGGTGAAAATTTTAATTTTTTACACTATCTTTTTATATGCTTAAAATGGAATATGATAGCCTGAATGGACATGCCCCGATTATATTGGGGAGACCTTTCATGAAAACTACCAAAACGATAATTAATATCTACAATTGTATATTGTATATAGAGTTTTGTGGTGACATTTTCCACTTCAACACACTTGATTCCATGAGGTTCCCCTTGTAAGAACATTCCTCACATTTAGTTAATTATATTGATTTACTCCCTTCCCCTAAAAAACAAATTTTCTTTCCCATCATCGCCTTTATATGTTTTCATCCTTGATAAAAATTCTAGGTAATGATTCATGCATTAAATGGTGTAGTGGTCTAGAAAATTTTCATTCATGTTTATTAATTGGTAATTTCTTGAGTACTGAGGATCCCATAACCATCGATGATACTGTTAAGCATATCATATCACAATAAACATATGAGGGTGTTACCATTAAGAAGTTAGATGAGATCAGTGACCTCTTATATTCACATTAAATCCCATAAATCCAAAATCCCTATTAATTTTAACTCAAACCACTACTTAAAAATTTTAAATATTCATATTTGGATAATAGAAACAAGATGTGTGCCATCATTTCTACTTCACTCCCTACAGAGCATGAATTATGACTAGTTGAACTTCTGAGGGAGTATAAACAAGCATTGGGATAGAAACTTGTTGACATTCCTAGTATTATCCCATAAATATTTATACATCATATATTGTTAAATGATGAGGCTAAACTAGTGATGTGGGCATAAAGTCCACTGAACCCAAACCTCTTAGATATATTTAAAAATGATGTATCAAAATTATTGTTTGATGGAATCATTTACACCATCTATAATAGAAAACGGGTCAATCCAGTGTTGGAAGTTTTTTTTACGGTCATGAGATATGAAAATAATGAATCTCTTCCAAATACTGTGAAACATAGTTAGCGTGTCTGTATAGACTATCACAAACTAAACTAGCACAATAGGAAGAACCATTCCCTATTTTTATTTATTGACTTTATGATAGATAGGATAGCCAATAAGTCCCACTACTATTTTCTTGATGGGTATCCTAGATACATTTAGATCTATATTTCCCCTGAGTATTAGGAAAAGACAACTGTTGATTTCATCTTTGGTACATTTTCATATACGATTATGCCATTTGGTTTTTGCAATGATCTAGTTACTTTCAAGCGATGCATAGTTAATATTTTTTTAGATTACCTGGAGAATTTAATAGAAGTTTTTATTGTTCATTTAACTTTTTATAGATCCTATTTTGATGAATTTTTAAATAGTCTTGGTTCTATATGATGTAAATTTATTGAAAATAATCTCATATGAAGTTATTATAAATTCCATTTCATGGTGCGATAAGGTATAGGACTTGGGAATGTCACTTCTAGGGATAGTATCCATATAGATAAATCAAAAGTGAATGGAATTTATTCCCAACTATTCCTTGAAAATGTGTGGGATGTGTGGTCTTTTTAAGGTCATTCAATATTTTACCATCATTTCATTCATGACATTAGTAATGTTACACTCCCCCTCTTCTGATTACTCCAAAAAGAAAAATAATTTGTTTTTGATAATGAATGTTTGGATGATTTTAAAAAATTAAAATGGAGTCTCACATCACCCCTGGTAATCCAACCACCTTAGTGGGATTTACTATTTGAGATCATGTGTGATGCCTCTAACTATACAGTTGGGGGAGTCTTATTATAAAGGGTCGTTCAAGCTCCAAATGTCATTACCTATACCTCAAGCACACTGGACCCCACTCAAGCAAGCTTCCCCATAATAGGAAAAAAAATTATATTGTGTTTTCCTTGGATAAATTCAGGTTATACCTTTTAGGGTCTAAATTCATTGTTCTCTTAGACTATATGTCCCTACAAAATATTCTTATGTTACTGGAATCCCAACCACACCTCATTCACCAGATGCTCCTCATTTGGGAATTTAATTTAGAAATTAGAGATCAAAAAGGAGTAAAGAATGTGGTGGATGACCATATCAGTATGATCCTACCATCCTTAAACATTGGACCGTCACCATGTATTCCCTTAAATGACATGTTTCCTAATGATAAATTATACCGAGTGCAAGAATTTATTCCTTGGTATGTAAAAAATGTAAATTATTTGGTATAATCTTGCATTGCTATAATTTTAAGAAAAACCAATCTTATCATATAAAACATGGGTCTTGTTGGTACATTTGGGATGATCCATACATTTGGTACACATGTAGTGATCAAGTCTTTAGTAGTTGTGTTCCTAAGAGTGATTTCCAGTCTATACTTAGGTTCTTCTACACTCTTGATTGTGGGGGACACTTTGGTCCACAACGGATCACTCTCAGGGTCCTTGATTCTGGTCTTATTTGGCCAAAATCTTTTCTGGATGTCCATGATTTCTGTAAATCTTTTCCTCATTGTCAATGGATGGGGAATGTATATAAAAGAAATGAAATTCCATAACATCCCTTTATCTTTCATGACATATTTTATGATTGGGTCATTGAATTTATTGGGAAATTTCCCAATTCCTTTGGATACTTTTAAATTCTTAAGGAAGTTTATTACATGTAAGAATGGGTAGAGGCACGAGCCATAGGTACAGTTTATTCCAAGAAATTTATGGAATTTTTTAGAACCCAAATTTTATGTAGGTTTGGATTATATAGGTTCATCATCAGTAACCAGGGTTCTCATTTCTACAACAAAATAATGAAATCACTTTTGTGTTGGTATGGGGTCAAGCATCGAGTGCCTACTGCTTATCACCTATAAACCAATTGTCAAGATGAGGTTTTAAATAGATAGGTAAAGAAAATTATTGAAAAAATGGTTCAACCCAATAGAAAATATTGGAGTCTTAGACTCAATGATTCATTATGAGATTATCATACTATCTTCAAAACTCCTATTGGAATGTCACCCAATCAACTTGTTATTGGAAAAGGTTGTCACCTGTCTATTGAGATAGATCATCGGCCCTACTGAGACATTAAAAAAATGAAATTCTAATATTTCTGGTGTATATTATCAAATGAAGTTAATAATTCAAGAGGTATAAAAAATAAGAAGAGATTAATATGAGAACTCTAGGATTTAGAGGGAGAGAACCACGACTTCACACAACTACCTCATCCTTCGTCATCAATGCCACATTAGGCAGAATGATAGAGTTATAAATGGAAGGCTAAAGTTACATTTCGATAATCTCTACTCCCACTGGTTTGGACCATATACTATTACTAATGTTTCTCTATTTGGTGTTGTTCAGGGTAAAAATGAATAAACCAAACAAACCTTCAATGTCAATGGGTAGTGTATTAAGTACTTTTATGAAGACATTCAAGTTTCCCCAATGGAGGAACTCCAAGTTCAAGAAGCAACCTACCAATGACACCCATCACGTTTTATCATTCCATTACAAATCCTCTTTTATTATAGTGAATAAAAACACTCTAGGTGCAGGGAGGTGGGGGGGGGATGGGTACATTCCTAGGATTGTTATAAAATTTCATTGAATTTATTTATTTTTATTATTTATCTTATTTCATGGTATTGTCACTCCCCTACCCCTCACTTTTTTGCCGAAATGTTATTTTTTTATACCCACATGTTTTTGGAAAATGATTCACACTGAATCAGGTAAAATAATTCCCACTTAATCTTGTAAAATGATTCCCACTTAATAATGAATGTTAGTAAATATGAATGAGGAATTTACCTATTTCATGTGGTTTTAACATTTAAAAAAATTGTTTCAATGATGAAATGTGTGTTTCAACATGAATTTTATAATATGGTGTGTGTATTTCTAGAAACATTGTTTCTTATCAATGATATAAATTGTTATATGATTTTGAAACGTTTTTTAGAGTGTTTCCCTCTCTATGACTAATTTATGGGGAAATTATGTCACCATCTCCACACATCTTTTCACCCAAAGATGAAGTGTGATTTTTTCTTACTCAATAGAAGGTAAATATAATTTGGGTTAATATTTATCATTTTAAAAATGATTTTTCCAAATGTTCGTTTCTTATCTGATCTTTTTTGTTACTGTTCTAGATGTACCTATGAATGTATACCTTTTATCTGAATTTTTTATGCCCTAAAAAACAAAAAATAAAAAAATAAAAAATAAAAAACAAAAAAATAGAGAAACGCGGGTTTACCCTTTGATCTTACTATAACTATTACAATTATTTTCCTGAGGAGGTCAAACAAGGGTTGAGTGATGAGTGTGAGATTTTTTCCAAGTTTATATTTTCAATAATAATAATAATAAATATTTGGAGTGATGAAATATACAACATATGGAGATATCTATGTTGGGATTTTATGTTTTCACTTTCAGGAATGCTTAAGTGATTGTGGTCATGAAATTTGATTTCAAAGGATAAATGGAATGTTTGGTGGAAAATTTCAATTTAGAAGGAAAGATTAATATATACCATATTTACGGGAAAAAATGTGGAAAAAATATCCTGAAATGGTTGTCACACACACATATAGAGAGAGAATTAGTGACATGTTTAACTTATGAATTAATTACTCATATCAGTATCATGAATCTCTTAGAATTTAGTTCTATTAAAATTTTTGATAAAACTTTTTCCATGATCACTAAGAACAACTCTTTTGTGTGATTTTTTATTTGATCACATTTCTATTATAGATTAAATTTTCATTGAATGATAAATATTCATTATGTTTGGAGTATGTCCATGAATAATTTTTTGAAATGTGTCTTTTCCCTGGACTGAAATGTTTAGGTTTGGGGGTGTGATCGCACTGCGATTCATTGTTTTATTTTACCCTTACACCACTATTTTAAACTAAGTTTGTATCATAAATTCCAATTTTAATAACAAATTTCACATCATTATTTATTAAATTTTTTAATTTTAAACACATTTAAAAAAATTTAATTTCATTTTTCTGGATAATTTCATTGTTGGTGGAGGTGATTTGGAGGGCCTAGGTTGATGTTGAAGAAACATGGGTCAAACTATGCAAGATTCCAAGAACACTAGTGGGATTAAATGGAAACTTCAACTAAAACTTTCATCAAATTGAATTGATATTTTTTGGATGATCCAAATATTTTTGTGATAAAACACCTATGAATAATACCAATCCTAAATCATCCATTAAAGTTCCCATCTGAACTAATCGGTCTAGGGAATTGAATCTGCAAAAGTCAAAAGTGGTGTTCTTTATATCAACCCTATATCAAGATGTAAAACTCATAATGAAGCAATTTTTTAAGATATTAAAGAGATAGTTTAAAAAGTTTTTATTTTTCTAAAAATATAGATAAGGTTGTCTACCCAACCAAAACCATGGACCAAGTGGTTTCTCAAAATCTGGGGGGCTCAAAACCACCCGCCACTTTTCCAATAAAATGATACCTTGGGAACACAATTTGTAATTTTGACCATAAAGAAAATATATTTCTGGGAGACCTAAGAGAGTTCTCTCCTTATTAAAGATGTTCTGGAGTCCACTATTCTCATAGGGGGATCATGGATGAAGGAAAATTTCAACCTGAGACTACTCCTCCTCTCAATGGAGTGCTAAATGGTGGACGATCATTTTGAGAAAGCTACACATACTTAGGTGGTAGTTATAAATCTTTTTATTCTAAAGGTTTTATGTATTTTCTTTATAAAAATTTTTACTGTAGTTTTATCATAACAATATTCTTCTTTGAATTCTTTGTTTTGGTTTAATCAAGTGAAAAACTTTTTATCTCAACATAGATTGGGTTGAGATTTCAAGTGGGAATATTGGGTTGTTCTGATTGGACAACACAAGAATCCTATTTCTATCACATGTACATGGGATATCATTATGATTTTTCATCCCTAACTATATTCTTGTTGTCCAAACCTTGACAACCCAATTGATGTGTCAAGGATTTTTTCTTTGTTAATTGTTTAAAGATGCAAGATGGGAATAGATATCTCAATGAAGCTCAACCAATGGATTCCATTAAACCATGATTATTTTTCATAATGTTTAACTAAACAAAATGTGTAGTGAAATTGAAATAAACTCCTTATCTCATAATTCTATAAACACCACCTTCCTTTTTCAACTATTAAACTCTTTAATTAAGTCATTTTATTTTTAAAACTATTTTCAAAACCACCCCATATATTATTATTTTTTATGAAAAATACATACTCTAAACCTATCAACTATCCTTGGGAGACAACCTAGGGTTTTCCATAGAGTATAAATAAACTTTAAAAACATAATAATTTTTACTTTTCATAACTACATGGTCATTAATGAAAGACCCCGATCATATATAATATGAATTAATATACAGAGATGAAATTTAAATAAATGTATTGTGCGTAAATGCTTTATCCAACATGGTTAAGTAATTAAGTAGCATTAACTTAATATTAAAAAGATATATAAATGATAAATCATGATAAAATTTAGGCATAGTAAATTAAAATCCATCATTTAAATAATATTTCACACTTTTCCTACCATTACATGATTAGGAATGAAACCCTTTGAAATAATTGTTTGACCAACCTTTTTTGGTACACTTAGTTTCAACATGGAGTCCCTATAAAGGTTATGTGTTGAATTAACCATATTACATCAATAGAAACTTACATTTAAAGACTTTATGTAACTTTGAGTTAAGTACTAACGAAATCCTATTCAGGATTTCATGATAGGGGAGTCCACTCAACGAATCATGGAGTTGAAAGATCGTAGTTGGCAAAGTCCTTCCTATCGAAATACCTTCAAGTAGCCTGGAAAACCATAACTGGGTTTAATCCATGGGTCATATGGATATGTTCAACTATAATTTCCTAGAAAAATAACATTCTAAGTTTAATGGTGAGGGATATTAGAAGTTTATGAAATATATGTAGATTTAATAAAAAACAATTCATTTATTATTTCCCACAAAATTTATAATCAAGAAAAAATACTAATAATATTCTCTTTACTTATAGAATAAAATGGAAATATTATCATCCACACTATCCCTATGATAAATATTGGATAAAGACAACCTCCTCACTGACAGTAACTTCTATAAGTGGTTTAGAAGCCTTCTAGTTGTGTTATTCCATGAATGGAAATCTTACATACTAGATTCCTCAATGCCTGGTCCTCCTGCTTAAGATGAGGGTAATGAATATTTCCTCATATATGAAAAACAAGTGAGTGAAGTGGAATATATTTTTTGTTTAATACTTTTTTATTGTCTATTTAACTCTTGAAGTCTCACGAAATCATTGATGTATATATAATGCTTGAGTACCTCCATGGTATTTACTACAAGAGAGATAGAAAAGTGTAGTATTAGATTTCAAAGACACTCTTTTATAGAAATCTTGGACAACATGTCTCAACTAGGATTAATATAGTTAATATCATTAGATAGATTAAGTTCCTATAAGTTCTAAGGTTTAAACTCTACGAAGAATAGGTCACTAATCTCATTCTTAAATCACTCCCTCAGATCTTCTCTAGTAATGCAATAAATTTTTATATGTACAACATTGAAAAGTCAATACCATGTCTTCTTACTATCCTTCACCACGTATATAGGGATGTGAACCTTGAAAATCCATTTTTCCTTATGATGAACAAACAGAAAGGGAATTTCAAGAGATCATACATTAAATATTCTTCACTTCATTCCAAGAAGATGAAGATCAAGGGGAAATCAAGGTAAAATGATTATATTTATTTTGTATGTTGAAAAAATAACCCCTAGAAGAGAAATTGCACCGAGCCAAAGAAGTAAGAGGAATCTTTAGATGCATTTTTATCGACATCAATTTATATATTTCTATAAATTGGGTATTATATATAGCTTTTGGTTCTCACATATGTATTCAAATACATGAACCAAGTAGATTTAGTAAAGTTGACCTAGGGGAGGTAGATTTATGATTAGTCAATAGAGTTAAACTTGATGTTATATCTATCAGGTACTACCACTTCACATTACCAAATAGAGTGATCTTCATTTTAGAGGTATGTTATTATGCACATTCTATTAACAAAAATATTATATATATATATATATCCATACATGATATAGATAGATTTATTTTCAAGTTCAGAAATTAATGTTTCTTATTTTATAAAGAACACATTTTTTATGGTAAAGATCATTTAAATTACAATATTTATGTTTTGGATTACATAGATCAAGTAATGGAAATTGATAAAGGAACTACTTCACATTACTCATTCCACACCCAACTATAGAATCAATGGATATGTCATGTAAACCAAAATCACTTTACTATAATATACCAATATGGATATTTAGATTCTTTTGAACTAAAACCACTTGTTAAATTTCTTGAAGGTCTACTGGGTGAAATGAATAATTCCCCATTTAGTGAAAAAGTTAAAAGGGCTAAATAGAAACTTGAGTTAGTTCATACAGATGTGTGTAGACCATTTCCTATTGAGGCAAGGGGTGGGTACTCATATATCATAGCTTTAACTAGTTATTTTAGTATATATGGATATATATACTTAATGAGGTATAATTTGGATTCTTTTTATACATTAATGGAATATAAAATGATGTTGAAAACCATCTTGGTAAGAAGATTAAAAAACTCCACTCAAACCATGGTATAGAATATCTTACCCAAGACTTCATTGATTAAATATGGGAGTTTTAGATCCTATCTCAAATCACTCCTTTTTATACATCCTCATGGAATGATATAAGTGAATGGGTGAAAAAAACCTTGTTGAAGATGGCGATATCAAGGATGATTCATGTGAGTCTTCCATTATCCTTTTGGGGATACACATTAAAAATAGTAGAATAAACACTAAACAAAGTTTCCATTAATGTATTAGATGGTATACCATACCATTTATGGAATATAAAGAAACATGTGTTGTCTGACTTACATTTGTGGGGTTGCGATGCATTTTTTATGTCCTTCTAAGTTAAAAAACTGGCACCCTATGGTATAAATTGTACCTTTATAGGATACCCCAAGAATTGAGGGGATATTACATATATTACACCTTATAAAAATGTTAATAATGGAATGAAATTAAATATTCATTCAGATGGAGATCATATATAAAAGAGATAGTGGGAGAAAGATAGAATTTGATGAATTTTTGTCTCAAGGTATAAAAGATTTGGAACTGTAAAAGATTATCCCCACGGAAGAAGAAACTATTCTAGAGTCCCAAGTACTATGTAGAAGTACAATAGAGGTTAGAGAACTAGAAAAATATGATTTCCTATTCATTGAGGACAATAACTCATTATTAGTTGGTAATAATGATCCTATAACCTACAAGGAATGAGTAAGAGACATAGATGTTTCCCGGTGGAAAGAATCCATGATTTCTGAAATCGATTCCATGTACCAAAGATGAGTCTGGATTTTAGTATATCCTCTAGTGGATGTAAAGCCTATTGGTTTGAAATGGGTATTCAAGAAGAAACTGAAAATAAAAGGACAAGTTAGTACATATATGTTTTGATTGGTTGCAAAAGGGTTTAAACAACATCAATTCATTGATTATGATGAAACCTTTTTACCAGTTTCAATAATGAAATCCATCAAAATTCTATTTTCAAATAAATCTTACCATGAATATGATATTTGGAAAATGGATTTCAAAATAGGATTCCTTAATGGGAACCTTTATGAATATTTCTATGTGACATAACCGAAAGGGTTTGGGACTCCAAAGGATTTCAAAAAGATATGGAAATTGAAAAAAAACCATTTATCAATTAAATAAAGTATCTTGGTTATGGAACATTATTTTTGATGAATCCATAATGGAATATTGTTTCATAAAGAATGAATGTGATCCCTGTTTCTATAAATAGTTTAGTGAGATTGAAATCATTTTTTTAATCGTATATGTTGAGGATATATATTACTCACTATAAATGAAATGCTAGTCTCAAAGTATCTTAAGTAATGGTTGAATATATGATTCTATATGATGGAATTGGGCGAGGCATAATATATTCTTGGGATAAAGATCCGTAGTGATATATAGAAGAGGTTGTTTGGATAAATTCAAAGTACACACATTGAAAAGATACTAAAGAGATTAAGTATGGAACAATATATGAGGGGATTCTTTCTCTCCTCAAATGAAATTAATCTTTCCAAAAAAATGTATCCTCAAACACATGAGTAAATAAATATAATTAAAAGGATTACATAGGCTTCATCGATTAGGTCAGTCATTTATGTTATGCTATATAATATGATATATTTCACTTACGTGTTGAGTGTGGTAGGAAAATATCAAACTAACCCAGGTGACCACTATTGGATGAAAGTAAATACTATCCTTAAAAATATGAGGTCCACTAAGGATATGTTCCAGGTTTATGGAGGAAATAAGGGACTATTAATCAAGGTATATGAATATTCTCATTTACAAACAAATCAAGATGGCATGAAGTCAAAATCAAGATACATATTCACTTTGAATGGATGTTTTTTGATCAAGAAAAACTCAAAAAATGTTGTGGTCTCATATTTTACAACAAATTCTGAGTATATTGAAGCATGTGAGGTAGTAAAATAAGTAGTATGGATGTGAAAATTCATCTAAGAGAATTATGTAGTACCTAGAAGTAAATATCATTTCACACTCTAATGTGATAATATTACAGTGTTAGATCTCACAAAAGAGAAAAGGTTACACTAGTGGATGAAACACATAATTCAGAAGCATCATCTCTTGAGGGATTTTTCTCAGAGATCTGAGGTTTAAGTGATCAGTATTTCCATAGAAGACAACATGGTGGACACTTTGAATAAATCATTGACTCAGAAAAAGCATGATTATTATGTGAGGTCTAGAGAATGAAAAGTATTAGGTATTTGGCTCTAGTCCAAGTGAGAGTTTTTTAGAGTTGGTGCCCTAAGAATAACTATCTAAACATTGATTATATGTATATTTGATGTATTGAATATTAATAAAACTTCTTATTTCATATTATTCATTTTTCTTCATGGCTCTAATGTAATGATGTCCAAGAGTATTTTTCTCATTGATAAGGTCATAGTAGTTCCCTACTTGGATAATATCCTTGAAGTGTTATGATTATATTTTTAAATAATGTTATATAGTTGGATAATTTACTATGACGGGACACATAGTACATAGATTGTGTGTTGTGAGTACTCATAAGTAGAGGAGGAATCTTCTCATGAAGTCTTCACATGGTAATCTCCAAGATGGGAGATTATGTGAATAGAACCGCTAGTAAGAATTTCACATATTTTGGTGTCATCAGATATTCCTATCTATGAGTGAGTGTAATGGTCCTTAGACTTTGATATTATCATTAATGCATGTAATAACTAACACACTTGTATTTTCTGATGAAAAATGTGATGCAATATATTTGTGGAGGGGTAGGGTATGTTGGGTGTGTCACAATTGACATTTCAATAATGGATAAGTCAAGTAAGTATTTTACCTTCCATATTTATGGAAGTTGATATCTCATTTGTATGGATAGAACATAACCATCATATTAAATTCCATGCCCATAGTGAAACGATGTATTTATTTCAGATAGTAAAATAAAGATGTATCAAAACAAAGGGATTATGTTACACAGTGAGCATTCATATGTGGTTGTTGTTGTTGCAACATTAAGTTATTTCTCTTGAGTGCCTTCATACATTACTAGATAGTAATATTTCAATATAGAAAATCATTCCTAATGCTAATGATAATAAACCCTAGAGGGTTACACACTTAGAGTTTTTTGGTGATATTGATTAAATTATCTTTGAATTTAATTAATTGAATAAATTTTATTCTGAAGAACTATGGATAATTTAATTCATGTTTTATCGATAAAAAATATTTATTTATAAATGAAATATTTAAATTAAATATTTATATGTGTGTTCAATAAATGCTATAGGAGTTCGAATGGACCAAGACTCTGTTTGGTGACAACTATTAATTAACAAGATGGTTAAATAATATTATTTATTACTCAATTTGGTGAGCACTAGAAAATAATACTAACAACAAAAAGAATAATAATAATATTTGGAAAGGGGTTTCTTAAATATTATAATATTATCTAAGGATCGGAATTCAATTAAATAATTATAATAACCTAAACCCTAGCTCTATAAATAGATGGTTATGTTTATTGTGTAGGGTGTGCAATTTAAAATAGAGAATTTTTATAAGAAACTAATTATCTATAGACTCCTCCTCTATCCCTATTATTAATGAGAAACATAAGATATATCCCTTCAGGACCGAAGGAAGAGCGATCAACATGAATAATTCAATACAATTGATTCACTGTGATAACACACATATATCGATTTTTTTACTTAGAGAACAAAGGATATCACATTGATCACCGATGGAGGGATTCTATCCTTGTATACTCACAACATAATGAAGGAAAATCGAAAGTTTATTTTCATATGATCGATATCTATATCGAAAAAACAATCCTTAGATCATGTATTTGTTTATTTTGATATTAACTAAATTAATTATAAATATGATGTGCAAGATACTCTATTGGGGTTTCAGGAAACTCAATATTAAAAGAAATTTTAATACATCACTCACCATCGTAGGTTTTTGTTATTCTTAGAACCAAGTATTCCCCCCAAAGGAGACATAAACATACACAATCTTGAATAGTGATGAGATTATGAAATAAACTATTCCCATAAGTCTGAATTGATATGTAAGTACTTTTAACCTACATTATAATAAAATATAATTTATTATATTTATATATGAGAACTATATACATATATATAATATCATATATTATCCACCTATAATGTTTCAATTCATATTTATTAATAATTCTTTATTAATATTTTTTTTGTTTCTATGTGTTAACTTTAATGTTTTTAATGAAAGTTTTGCTTTAGTAGTTTCATTCACTAGATTTTCCTCATTGTTCCATCATCTCCATAATTTAAACATTCTATAAATGTAATATATATTAATTATATACATATTTTTAATCAACCATGAAAAGGGTACATGAAAAATGAACCGCATCGCTTCATTAAGGTGGTAGTCCACATGTTCGCACGAGTGAAGTTATCATTTTTTAAAGAGTTAAAGAGTAAGAAGGAAGATATGATATTATTATACCAAAAGCATAATTATTTCATAAATATCATATACAATCATTAGTTCCATATTTATATATATCCAAGTAATTTTGGGATAAAAAACGAATTACATCGCTACATGGATATGGTAATCCGTACGTATGCACAAGTGATGTGTTATCTTTTCATAGGATGAAAAGGAGATGGAAAGTTATTTTACCATAATAATAATAACATCTCAGTATATTGATTATTCTAGAGTTATTATTTATGATTGTTACAATATATTTATAGGAAGTTGATGAAGAAATAAATTGAAAAGAGTCGTTAAGGATGATTAATGCTTCTTGGGAAGATTCCCTTTAGAACAACTCTTAATTGACATAGAGTTTGTCTTTTTGGAAGACCATTAACTACTAGTATAAATAGAGGCTTCAACATCAAGGTATTAATGTTTTTTTCTTAAAAACAGATCTTAAAATTAATGTAGTGAATTTTTAACATCAGTTTTTTCAAAATTGATATTAAAAGTTATTCTGAATTACCTTTAATGTTTCTTTTATATAAAACCAACATTATAGGTTTGATGGAATGAATTTTCATGTTGGTTTTGAAAAAAAAATTAAATGTTTACAAAAAAAATTTGCCATCATTATTTTTCAAAATAGACTTTAAAACTTATTAAAACTCCATTTTAATGTTAATTTTGTTTAAAATTGATGTTAAAATTATTTTAAAAAACACACCCTGAAACCCTCATTTAATTTTATTCAAAAACTTTTTACTCTCATCCTCTAATGGAATCAATGACTACTTGGTGATATTCAATGATGATTTTAGTCTATTTTATTTGATTTTAATTATATTTTCATGATCATTTATAGTCAATCTTCTTTCCTTTTTCAATTTTCCCGATCTGTGAACATATTTAGTTCCCAAAAATCCTATTCTATTTTACAAAAAGCTTTAGTTAAAGGTTTTTGTTAGTTCTTTTTTATTGTTATTTTTTGTAAACTATTTTCTTTAATCTTATAGTTTTTTCCTTGTTACCATCAACTTTGAGGGAGTTCATTGATATTTAGGGTCAATTTTGCATTATCAAACTCTTAATTTTGTAAGTTAATCAATTAATTTTAAAGATAAATTATTTTTTTGTTAGTTATAAATTTGAATCAGATAATCATTTATTTTTATGCATTTTGTTGTCAAGTATAATTTTTTTAATAAAATTTGTTTAATTTTATAACTTTTTTATGATCATAAATTATTTTTCACTATAATTTGTTTTTTTCTATCACTGGTTGTATTTATATTTGTTTGTATTTATAGATTTTTTATTATTATAATTGGTTTTTGGTTGAAATAATTTTAGTTCCCTTCAACTTTTTTTCATTTATAAATTGTTTTTATCGATATATGAAATTTTGATTAATTTTATTTTCTAACTTGGTTTTATTTTTTAAATTGTCTTTAAGAAAAATTATATATTAAAAATTAATGACTGATTAAATTATCTATATTTATATATTATTAATCATGTGTATTTAAATTATTCAATGATTTGTTTTGATCGTTATGTATTGTGTTTTTAATTAAATAGTAATCAATAATTTTCTCTTGTTATTATATAATTTATGTTTAAATTTTATCTTTTTATATATTTTTTAAAATGATTATATGTTTTGATATATTCACCTTTAATATTATGTAATTTAAATTATTTATTTAAAGAAAAAAATTATATATATTTTAAAAAACTAATATAATGTATAAATAAAAAATGATATGTTTTTTTAGTTAAAAAAAGTGCATTGGTATTTCAATTAAATAAGTATTTATTTATTGATTTACTATAATTTAAATCCAATCATGAAAGGTTCTAATAATAGATTTGATAAATTTATTTTAAATCAAAATTTAAAATATTATATCATTTAAAATGTATTTTTTAAAAAATTTGTATTAATTTATTTAAATGTGTATTTTATTGTAAATATATTTAGATGATTATTTTTTTATAAAAATAATGTATTTCAATAACTAAAATTATTTGAAAATTAAAATGATTATATTTTAGACATTTTTAATAAAATGTATATATATACCTATTTTAATTTTCTATGATAATAATCATAATATTTTAATTATGACAATAATAATAATAAAGTTTAAACCATATTTTTAATAAATTTATTATTATTATTATTAAGACAATAAATTTTATAAAAATATGAAATTATATTAATGATTTTATTTTAAGATATATTTTTAATTATAAAAATATATAATATAAAAATGTTTTAATAATAAATTCACATGTTTATATATATATATATAATTTAAAAAAATGTGGGAATATTAAATAAAAAAATAAACAAGTTATTTAAAATGTCAAATTACAAAACCAAACATGTAATGATTATATAATAAAATAATATATTAACTGTTTTGACTTCTCAATGTGAGACAATAAACAAATAATATTGAAAACATTAATATAAGATAGGGAAATCTTAGAATATGAAAAAGTAGAGAAAAAGAAGATGTGGAAAAAATAATGGAGTGCCCTACCTTTTGTTTTTCTCACAGCTAAATATAGGAAAAATAATAAGTTGTACACATAAAATATAAGTTTAATAAAAAAATGTTATTTGATTTTTTTTATTATTAAAAAAATAAAATATATATATATTTTAAAATGATAAAATAATATATATATATATATATGAATTTATAATTAAAAAAATATAAATTTTTTGTTTTAAATATATTTAATTATATTAATAAACGAATTAATTTATATATATATATATATATATATAAATGTTACTGGATTTGTAAAACATTTTTAAAAAATGTTAAAAAAAGAAGTGTCAAAACATGGGGGAATAAAAAAAGGAAGAGTGATAATAGCCTTCTTGATTGAAGCATGACTCACACACCAACAAAATAAGAGAATATAAAACGATTTTAAAAATGAAATGATAAAAATTTATAAAATAGTGTAAGTGATGTGACTTATATTAAGAGTGAAATAAGATTGAGGGAGGAAGAAATGAGACCCATGGGAATGTTAAAAAATGATAAATATAATATTATAATTATTATATAGATATGAATAAAATAAGAAATCAATGTAGATTTATGGTTATGGGTCTTTATTTAGTTGTGTTTAATAAAATCACTCAGCTTCTTTGAGAAGATTATGGCTCCTATCTATTTTTATAAATATAAGAGTCTTTGGGGGAACACCTCCTCCATGGATAGAAGACTCAGAACACAACCTCTCCTTTGTTCATGTTCGTAAGCAGGTAGAAGTTTTCCTCCATACATCAGTTTCCTCTAACGTCTAAGGGGAATTTTATTATTTTCATTTGAAATCATAATCAAGTATATGTATATACATATATATATATATATAAATCGTGTTTCTTTTCTTCTAATATGAATTGCATATATGATATTCATTCTCTATTTTTAAAGGATTTATTTCTAAAGAATTAATGTTTTAAGGGTGTGATTTCTTTACCGTGCTTTGACCTTTTACCAAAAATTGTATATATATACATAAATACACACATATATATATATATGTTTGTGTATACATGAGTATATAAACATACATAACTTTATATTTTCAATATATATATATATATATTAAGGATTTCTTGGCCATGAATCTTATATCTAAAAACTTATTTATAAACATATATTTCAAAATTTATTTTTATAAGGGTGATATACATATATTTGAGTATAAGTGTAATCCTACATGCAAGTAAACACATTTATGTATATTTTTCATCTTTTTTTGGAGTGTTAAAATGGGAGGGTTCTTGTGTTAAAATTTTTTATTAACGTAATGATTATAAACCACATACAAAAATATATGTATAAGAATATATATATATAGTTATACATATAGAGTTATATACATATATACAGACATACATACATACATATGAATTTATGTATAAATATATTAGGTATAGTTATTCTTTCTTGATTATTTAAAATTTTTAACTGGAATTTAATGCACATAAAACGTGTGTATATCGTTATATATTCACCATGTTTGTACATTTTCATGAGATAAACCTTATCATTTTATGTGATATTGTGAAACAAGTTATAATTTCATGTGTGGAACCTATTTATTTATTGTATCATTTGTTTTCTCAACTCCATGAGATAAACCTTATCATTTTATGTGAAACTATGAAAGAAGTTGTCATTTCACGTGTGAAACCTATTTATTTATTGTATAAGACTATTTTAAGAAGACACAACAATATATTCATTTATGATTAAATGTGAATTTATTTCATTATTCATTTTATTGATGACATAAAAATAATGAAAATTAATTTAAGTATGAAATGAATCTTTTTATTATAATATATGGATTAAGAACTAAACTTTTCAAGGGGGTATGAGAAACTTTGGATTATTTAATGATTTTTTTCACCTATGATTAAGATTCAAATAAATGAAAGAGGTATGAGAGACTTTGATTTAAAGACATGTTTTTAGTAGACATATGAGGAATGAATATGACTTATTATGTGATGTGTGAGGCCCGTTATAGCCTCTCGATGCATCGGTAGGTCTAATAAGACAAACTAGGTCTTAGAACGAGGCCTTGAAAAAATGGTTATATATGTTCTTGGTATGATGCCTTGAAAGAACATTTATGATGTCATGCATTATGCATTCCCTCATAATAATTTTATTAAGTGAAATTCCATGTGATTATTCAACCCGTAAAATATCCATGGCTAATGATCATACTCTTATAAAATAGTATTAATCAGTTTTATAATTCCAAATGCACATGGATTTAAGTTTTATATTTAAATATATACTCGTATAGAAATTCAGTTATAAATAATGATTAATACCTAGTTTCCAAACTATAAAGCAAAAGTTACAAATTTATCTAACATTACAGGATTTTTATCTATGTGTTTGATGATAAATGAAATTGTTTCATGTAAAATCCTGAATAAATATTATTTCATGTGTGAATTTTTATCCACATCTCTAGCATGTCATTGAATGATTAAGAATGGTCATTATCTAAATTATATGTGGCATTTCATGCATTACTATTCAAGTGAATACATTTTTTTATAATAAATTTTGTTTAAATAAGTTTAGAAATTTGGAGCATAAGTCTATCCTCAAATCCATTTAAGAATCTCTCAAGAAAATGGTGATGAAATATTACGAGAAATGTTAATTTAATGATTCAAAGCATGTATTTTAAAGAATTTTTTTTAAAGAAATTTATTTCCTAATGGTCTTATTTTAAAACCCCTTGTTGAGCATTTTAAATGCTCGCTCTATATTTTAAATTCATTATTACAGGTTGTGTAGATTTATCAGTGACATTCATTACTTTGTGGAAGCAGCTCTTTGAAGTTTACTTTTGTTCAATTTTGAGGAAATGTAACCATTGTATCTAATTTTCCAAAACCTATACTGGAAAAGATCCTCATTTATGTAATGTGTTGTGTAATTTTCAATTTCATTTTATAAAACAATTACACCACATATTTTAGAACTGGATCTGGCCAAGTTGGGTCAGGTCCTTAGAGTTGGTATCAAAGGAACAATCTAGAGAACTTTGGAGATTACATATTTTCGTATAAGTGGTAGAATATTAGAGTTTAGAGTTTAGTAGTCTTAGATTTCTTAATTCAGAATACATAAATTCAGAATTTCATAGAGTTCAATGAATAAATTATGAGGATGCAATTCTTTTTAAGGGGAGAATAATGTAACACTCCAATAAATTCAGATAGTACTTTAATTTTAATTAAATATTTTTTTCTTAATTAATAATTGAAAGAAACTAAATTATTTTGTATAATCAAAATAAGTTTTTATTCAGGATTATAAAATATTTCCTTTCCTAAAATACGATTATCATTAAATAAATGTATTTGTTTTAAATAAGTTATATTATATTATTTATTTTAAAATATGTTTTAAAATATAATGTTTTGAATATATTATTATTTTGTGAGAAAAATATTTTATTTATAATTATAAACAAATAATATTTTTCAAATATGTTATTAATTTATTTAAAAGATTATTTTATTATAAATATATTTAGTTGATTATTTTTAGATAACTAAAATTGTTTGAAAATTTAAAATGATTACATTTTACATATATAAAATGAAATGTATATATTTATGATAATCATTAAAATTTTAACACTATGTTGAAATAAATAAAATCTTTCCATAATAGTTTGTTTTAATATATTATTGATGATGATAATAATAATAATAAAAGAAAAAAAATTATCATAAAATATTATTTTTTATGGAAATTATTATTATTATATATATTAAAAATGTATTAAATTATATTATAAATATTTTTTGTTTATATTTATAAGATTTTTAAATTTTAAATATATTTAATTATATAAAAAAAATTAATTTAATATATATGTTTTAAAAAATGTTTATAATTTATTTATTAAAAATGAATTTATATATATGTATATAAACCATTACATGTTTTACAAGAAATAAAATGACACTAACAAATGATAATATGATAAAATGCTCAACTAAGTATAATGTTGAAATGTTAAAAAATATTAATAAAACAATGATTTGAGTTTTCAAAAGTGGGATAAGAATAGAGAATGTGGGAGGAATTCTGTGGAAAAAAATAAAAACTATATTTAATGATTAAAAATATAATAAAATATAATTATATTTAAAAAAAAATGAAATTATATCAATGATTTTGTTTTATGATATTTTTGATATTATAAATATATATAATATAACAAAAAAAGTAATATATATATATATATATAAATGAAATTCATTTTTATGTTTGAAACAAAAAATGTAATTTGAATTATTTATATTAAGAAAAAAAATTATATATATTTAAAAACTCTATAATAATGTATATTTGCAAAACTATATGTTTTTTAGTTAAAAAAATTCAATAGTATTTTAATTTAATAAGTATTTATTTAATGATTAATGATATTTTAAAGCCAATCAATAAAGGTTTTAATAAATGATTTTATTAAGATATTTAAAATATAAATTATAAAATACTATTTCCTTTAAAATGTATTCTTTTAAAGAGTGTATTTTATTAAAATATATTTATATGATTATTTTTTTTAAAAATAAAATAATTCAATAACTATTATTTTTTGAAAATTAAAATCATTATATTTTAGACATTTATAATAAAATGTATATATATACCTAATTTAATTTTTATTGTAGAAATCATAATATCTTAATAATAATAATAATAATAATAATGTGGAAACCATATTTTTAAGAAATTTATTAATATTAATATTATTAAGAAAATATATTTTATAAAAATATGAAATTATATTAATTATTTTGTTTTAAGATATTTTTAAAATTATAAATATATTAAATATAAAAAAAATAATAATAAATTCACACACATATATATATATAATTTAAAAAATGTAGGAACATTAAATAAAAAAACTAAACAAAACTAAAGTTATATAAAACATCAAAATACAAAATGAAACATTAATTATTATATAATAAAATAATATATTAATTTTTTTACTTTTCAATGTGAGAGATTAAACAAATAATATGGAAAATCTTAATATAATATAGAAAAATCATGGAAAATGAAAAAGTGGAAAACAGAAGATGTGGAAAAAATAAAGGAGAGTCATACCTTTTGTTTTTATCACACCTAAATGTATAAAAAATAACAAGTTATACATATAAAATATATATTAAATAAGAAAATGTTATTTTATTTTTTTATTATTAAAAAATTGAATTATATATATATATATATATTTAAAACTCTAAAATAATATATATATATATATATATATATAAATATATAAGAATTTATACTTAAAAATTATATATATGTTTTGTTTTAAATGTATTTAAACATATTAAAAAACGAATATATATATATATATATATATATATAAATGTTTCTGGATTTGTACAACATTTTAAAAAATGATAAAGAAAAAGAAGTTCAAAACATGATAGAATTAAAAAAAATGAAGAGTTATGATGGCCTTCTTGATTGAATCCTGACTTACACACCAAAAAAACAAGAGAAAATAAAACAACTTTAAAAATAAAATGATAATAAATTATAAAATAGTGTATGTGGTGTGACTCATAACAAGATAGAAACGTGATTAAGGGAGGAATAAATGAGACCCATGGGAAAGTTAAAAGAATATTAAATATAATATTTTTAAAATTGGATAGATATTAATAAAATATGAAATTAATATAGATCTGTGGTTGTGGGTATATTTTTAGTTTTGTTTAAAAAAATCACTCAGCTTCTTTAAGAAGCTTATAACACCGGTTGATTTTCAGAAATATAACTGTCTTCGAGAGAACTCCTCCTCCATAGATTGAAGACTTGAACCAAAACCTCTAATGGATCTTGTTTATAAGTAGGAAGAAGTTTTCCCTCACAATTTAGATTCCTCTAACATGTAAGAGGAATTTTATTATCTTCATTTGAAATCGTAATCATGTATATGTATATACATTATTATATATATATATATATATATAAACTGTGTTTCCTTTCTTCTAAACTGCATATATGATATGCACTATTCATTTTTCAAGGTTTTGTTTCTAAAGAATTAATGTTTTATGGGTGTGATTTCATTACTGTGCTATGATCTGTTACCAAATTATTGTATATATATATGGGTGTGTGTGTGTACATGCGTATATACACATACAAAACTTTATATTTTCAGAATTTATAAATATATATATATATATATCTGTGTGTGTGTGTGTGTTAAGGATTTCTTGGCCATGAATCTTATATCTAAAAACTTATATACAAACTTAGTTTTAAAAATTTATTTTAATAAGGGTGATATACATATATGTGACTATAAGTGTAATCCCACATGCAAGTAAACACAATTACATATATTTGTCATCTTTTTTGTGTATTCAAATGGGGGGTTCTTGTTTTAAAATTTTAGAGGAATGTAATGATTACAAACCACACACACAAATACATATATAAGTATATATATATAGTTATACATATATACATATTATTTTATGTATAAATAGCTTATGTATAGTTATTCTTTCTCAATTATTTAAAAAAAATTTACTTGTATTTAATGCACGTCAAACTCTTGTTTAAGGTTTTATATTCACCATGTTTGTATGTTTTCATGAGAAAAAACTTATCATTATATGTGATATTGTGAAACAATTTTTCATTCCATGTGTGAAACCTATTTTTTTATTGTATCATTTTTTGCTCAAATATATGAGATAAACCTTATCATTTTATGTGAAACTATGAATGAAGTTATCATTTCATGTGAAAAACCTATTTATTTATAGTATAATATTATTTTGAGAATAGAAAAAACTATATTCATTTTTGATTAAATATGCATTTATTTAATTATTCATTTTATGGATTGAATACAAATAAAGAAAATTAATTTAAGCATGAGATGAATCTTTTTATGAAAATATATGGATTTAGAACTAAACATTCAAATGTTGTATGAGACACCTTGGATGGTTTAACGAATTTATTTCACCTATGATTAAGGTTCAAATAAATCAAAGTGGTATGTGACACAATCATTTAAAGACATATTTTTATTAGACATATGAGTAATGCAAAGGATTTATTATGTGATGGGTGAGGACTATTATAGCCTCTCGATGTATCGGTAGATCTCATTAGACAAACTAGGTCTAGAAACGAGGTCTTGAAAAAATGGTTATATATGGTCTTGGCATGAAGCATTGATAGAATGTTTATGATGTATTTCATTTATGCATTCCCACATAATGGTTCTAGTAAGTGAAATTCCATGTGATTATTCAAATAGTAAAATATCAATGGCTAATGATCATACTCTTATGAACCTGTATTAATCAGTTCTATGTTTCCAAGTGCAAATGAGTTTATGTTTTATATTTAAATATATAATCATATAGAAATTCATTTATAAAGAAGTATTAATACCGAGTTTCCAAACCATAAAGTGAAAGTTACAAATTTATCTAACATTGCATGATTTGCATTTATGTGTTGGATGATAAATGATACAGTTTCATGTGAAATTATGAATAAAAATTATTTCATGTGTAAATTTTTATCCTCACCCCCTTCATGTCATATAATGATTAAGTGTGGTCATTATCTAACTTATATGTTTCATTTCATGAATTTCTATTCAAGTCATACATTTATTTATAATACATTTTGTTTAAATAGTTTAGCAATTTTGAGCATAAATCTATCCTAAAAGATGTTTTAGAATCTTTCAAGAAAATGATTATGAAATTTTATGAGAAATTATAATTTAATGATTTAATGGATGCATTTTTATGAAAATTTTCCAATGAAAAATTATTCCCTAATGGTCTTATTTTAAAATCCATTACTGGGCATTTTAAATGCTCACTCTATATTTTAAATTCATTTTTATAGGTGGAGTAGATTTAGCAGTGATGTTCTTTAATTTTTGGAGGCAGCTCTTTGAAGTTTACATTTGTTCAATTTTGAGGAAATGTAATAGTTTTATCTAATTTTCCAAAACCTAGACCGGTAAAGACCCTCATTTTGGTAATGTATTGTGTAATTTTTAGTTTCTTTTTATAAATAAAATTACATTGCATATTTTAGCACCTACTCTGGGAAACTGGGATCGGGTCCTTACAGTTGGTATCAAAGGAACGGTCTCGACAACTTTGGAGATGAGATGTTGTCAAATAAGCAGTTGAATATAAGATTTTAGAGTTTAATGGTCTTATATTTCTTAATTCAGAATACATAAATTCATAATTTTCCAGAGTCCGATAAATGAATTGTGGGGATGCAATTATTTTTAAGGGGGGAATAATGTAACAGACCAAAAAATTTAAATAGTACTTTTATTTTAATTAAATATTAATTTTTTCTTAATTAATACTTTAATGAAACTAAATTATTTTGGGTAATCAAAATAAGTTTTTATTCAATATTATAAAATATTACTTTTTATTTAATACTATTTTCATTAAATAAATGTATTTTTAAAATAATTTAAATTATAATATTTATTTTAAGATATGTTTTAAAATATAATGTTTGGAATATATTATTATTTTTTGAGAAAAATATTTTATTTATAATTATAAACAAATTGTATTTTTCAAATATGTTATTAATTTATTTAAACGAGTATTTTATTAGAAAAAGAATTTAGTTGATTATTTTTAGATAAATAAAATTATTTGAAAAATTAAAATGATTATATTTTACATATATATAATGAAATTTATATATTTATGATACTAATTAAAATGTTTTAATTATGTTGAAATAAATAAAATCTTGCCATTATAATTGGTTTTAATATATTATTGATGATAATAATAATAATAATAAAAGTAAAAAAAATACGGGTAAAATATTATTTTTTAAGAAAATTATTATTATTATAAATATTATAAATATAATAAATTATATTATATATATATTTTTTTATTTATAAGATTTTAAAATTTTAAATATATATAAATATATTAATAAAAAATTAATTTAATACATATGTTTTAAAAAACATTTTTTAATTTATTTATAAAAAATAAATTTATATATATGTATATAAACTATTACATGTTTTACAAGAAATAAAATAACATAATAACAAATGGTAATATGATAAAATGCTAAAATGAGTATAATGATGAAACGTTAAAAAATATTAACAAGTAATGATTTGAGTTGATAAAAGTGGGATAAGAATGGAGAACATGGGAGGAATTGTGTGGGAAAAAATGAAAATGAAAATTGACGATTAAAAAGAAAATAGAATATAATAATATTTTATAAAAACATGGAATTATGTCAATGAATTTGTTTTATGATATTTTTGATATTATAACTATATATAATATTAAAATAATAATAATTTATATATATAAAAACAAAATTCATGTTTATGTTTAAAAAGATGTAATTTGAATTATTTATATTAAGAAAAAAATTATACATATTTTAAAAATCTAAAATAATGTATTTAAAAAAAACGGTATGTTTTTTAGATAAAAAAATTTCAATTGTATTTTAATTTAACAAGTAATTATTTAATGGTTTCTTATAATTTAAATCCAGTCAAGTTGGATTTTTATAAAAGATTTTATAAAGATATTTTAAATCCAAAATATAAAATATTTTTTCATTTAAAATTACTTTTTTAAAAGTGGTATTTATTTATTTAAATTGTTTTTTATTATAATTATATTTAGACGATTATATTTTTGTAAAAGTAAAAGATTTCCATAACTAAATTTTTTTGAAAATTAAAATTATTATATTTTAGAAATTTATAATAATATATATATATATATATATATTTACCTAATTTAATTTTTATGATAGTAATAATAATATTTTAATTGTGAAAATAATAATAATAACATGTAATCTATATTTTTAATAAATTTATTATTATTATTTTTAAGATAATATATTTTAGAAAAATATAAAATTATATTATTGATTCTATTTTAAGATATTTTTGAAATTGTAAATATATATGATATAAACATGTTTTAATAGTAAATTCACATGTTTATATATATATATATATAATTTAATAAAAAAGGCGGGAACATTAAATAAAAAAACTAAACAAAACTAATGTTATATAAAACGTCAAAATACAAAACCATACATGTAATAATTATATAATAAAATAATATATTAATTTTTTGAACTTTTTAATGTGAGAATAAATAAATAAGATTGAAAATGTTAATATAAGATCAGGAAATCGTGGAATATGAAAAAGTCGAAAAAAAGACGTGGAAAAAAATAAAGGAGAGCCCTACCTTTTGTTTTTCTCACACCTAAATGTTGGAAAAATAATAAGTTATACACATTAAATATTAATTGAATAAAATAAGGTTATTTCAATTTTTTATTATTAGAAAAATGATAATATATATATGCTAAAATAATATATATACATATATATAAATGAATTTATACTTAAAAAATATACATGTTTTGTTTTAAATATATTTATTTATATTAAATAAATGAATTTATTTATATATATAAAAATTTTATTGGATTTGTAAAAAGTTTTAAAAAATGATAAAAAGAATAAGTTTCAAAATGTGAGAGAATCAAAAAAATGAAGAGTAACGATGACCTCCTTGATTGAAGCGTGACTCACACACCAAAAAAATTGAAAATAAAACTATTTAAAAAAATATAATAATTTATAAAATACTATAAGTGGTGTGACTCATAACATGAGAGAAACGTGATTGAGGGAGGAAGAAATGAGACCTGTGGGAAAGTTAACAATAATGATAAATATAATATTATAATTATTCGATAGATGTGAATAGAATAAGCACTATAGAAAATGGGGTTTTTACCCACGCTTCTTTACCAACGGTTTGCATAAACCGTTGGTAAAGAAGGGCTAGGAAACCCTTTCCCAACGGTTTTTAAAAACCGTTGGTAAATATTTACCCCAAATACAGTCGGGCCTGTAGAGCCCCAAAGCTTGACATACATATACATTACAATGCTTTTGCGGAATACTTAATACATAAAAAACAGACACACAAGGACTGTAACAGTTTAGTGTCTTTGGAAAATCGGAACGTCATCCTTTAATTGTGGTGAAAGATCTTCAACATCTCCTATAAAGATCTTCCCCTTTTGGTTTTCTTACCTAAAACCTTTCTTTAAATCCTGGGGAAAAGAAAACATATAAAGTGTGAGCTCAAATGCTCAGTAAGGGTAAGCATGGATAAAATAAAACAAACCATATACATTAGAACTTAAAAACATGGCCATAATGTTTAAACATTAAAATCTTGAGCAATGAGATAAAACATGGAAGTACATAAGGCATAGATCATAATGGAACATCAATCATGATAAAATAGCATGGGAATAAAACATTTAATTGTGGAAACCATTAAGTACATGATATTATTTTCGTAGTACCCAAGGCATTGCTTCCAAGACCATCTTAGTGGACAAAGTCCCTTTCTGAATTGAGTTCACTCCTCATTTCAGTCCTGTAACACTGAACCAGATTAACTTACCATTCTAGCCATGTCTATCTCATGTGATATAAATCTTTACCTAATTCATTGGAGGGAGATATAGGTCCTACCCATATAATAATGAAATCATTATTACTTGTGCCACAAAATAAACATCCATCATTCATAATAACCCAACATATAAAATGGGTTTCATAAACATCATCCCATCATCAAATAATCCATATAAAAGAAATGGATATAATTTCATAATAAGAAAAGTGAAACCATGTAAATCATAAAGACATGATACTTGACACATACACATATTAAATAATGTCATCTTAGATGAGAAATGGTTTTAATAAAACACTTGAAATAAATTCTTGAGAAAAATATCCTTTCTTCTTCAAAATCATTTTCTTTTCAAAAAATGCCATGAAATTTTAAAAGAGAAGTTTTTTGTTGAAAATAATCAGGTAATCTTGTAGAGTAAGCTTCATGAAAATGATTCGTTATGAAACCGTAAAAATCCTTTCATGCCTTATAAGTTAAAAATAACACTCTCTTCGTACTTTTGTCGGAAAAGTCAAAAAGTACCTTATATGGTAACCAAAGGAAAAATTCCATCCATAAAATGTGGAAAAAGTCAATAAATGGTAAAAATGAATTTAAAAATTCATGGAAGAATATTAAACATTTTATTAAAACATTTTTAGAAAACATGATCATGGATGATAAACGTAACCCCAGTAAATACTTACGTATAAGCAATCTCGGATAAAAATGAGATTGAAAATTTATCCCTTACCTTAGGTCCGATATGCTTCGTATGGATCTGAACATCCTACATATTGATTTAAATAATTTCATTGACTTATTACATAATCAAATTCATTGTTATGATATCATATATGTTTAACTTATGACTTTATATTACCCGTTCTTTTGTAAATTCCATGTAAAAGCAGCGTTTTGGGTAAAATCATTTCATTTATCGTATGTGTTTCGACTTGTCGTTCTTGATATTATTACTTATATCCTGATTTACATAATTATAGAATGTAAAACATGATTTATATATAATATATATTCATCATATACATATATATTATAGATCGTTAAAAGGAATGAAATACACCGTTCATGAAGACGGTAGGCCGTACATACGCATGAACACTGTTTTTGTTTCCTTATTGAATTGAATGAAACTAAATTGATGAAAAACATATATATATATATATATATATAAAGAAATCCAGTAGCATTATTATTTCACATATTTCATTATTATTCGTTATATAAACTTTATGATCATTCATGTATGGTTAACATGGAGAATGAATCTCATCGCGTCGTGGAGACGGTAGTCCGTACGTACGCACGAGCGATGATATCGTTCCCATAATTATTGAATATAATTGGAGTGGATGGTATAATATATCAGAATCAGTATGATATTATAATAACCATATATAGTTATTCTTTACACCATTATACCCATCCATGTAAGGTGTTTGTGGAAAGACAGATTACACCACGGCGTGGAGATGGTATTCCGTAAGTACGCACGCGCGGTGATTTTGTTTTCCGTAGGATGGATAGAAGGTTAAATAGGGTTGTTTCATATTTATAATAAAATATCATTATATTAGGGATACTTATGTTATTACTTCATAATGAAACAACTAAAGAAGAATAATTGGAAGAAGAAATAAAGTTGAAAGAATCGGTAATGGACATTACCTCTTCTTTGAAGTGCCTCTTTGAGTCCTCCTCTTAGGGAACTAAAATTGGTCTTTGAAGAAGACCAGGACCTCTAGGATGTTTCTGGGGAAGTGTAGAAGAGAATATGGCAGGGGTTGGCTGATCCTGAAGGCTCAAAGTGGTGTGAGGACGAGAGGGAGGAGGTGCCCTTTTATAAGGGAGGAGAGGGGCACCTTCAGAAAAACTAAAAATATTATTTTATCATAAAGTCATATTCAGTTTTTAATAGCTCCAAATTGATTTATTTCTATGATAAGGTGGGGATGGGTCTAAATCCTCTCATCCAATAGAATTTATACAAGTTTAGGTTTCTATTTTAACCTTATCATTTAGATTTAACTTTAAGTTAAATAATTTTCTTTTACTGTGTCTTCTTGTTTTCTTACACTACAAGGTTAATAAACATACTATAACAAGCCAAAAGAACCTCAAGTTATTTATTATTAATATATATATCATTATCTAAGTGATTTGGCCAAACATTAGATTTTTAGGAATAAAATAATAATAAACAATATAATATTTGTTTTAAAAACTATTTTATGTCAAATTTGACACTATTTGGTAATTGATTTTTGTGAAAATCGTATAAAAATGATTAGTTCAAAAAAAGTTAATTAAATCAACAATAACATGTCATATTAACATAGAAAATTAGAGTAATTCATAAAAAGTCTCAAATTACATTTATTTTGGTATTTATAACATCAATTATTTCAATATTTTATTAATAAGATAATTACTGCATCATCATTGTGTCACAAATAAATTAAATTATTTAATGTCTAAAAATTATAAATAAAATACCATTATGTAGGAATTTTTTTTATATTTCTAATGAATATTTATAGTTGAATTTATCTTATGTATAACCCTATATTAAAAATGATTTACTTATTAAACATTGATTTTAACTATTTTAACCCATTTTTAAATAAATTAATATTAAATTTCCTAATCTAATCCAAGTGGGAATAAATGGTCATATTTTATTCCTAAGGGTTTTTTGGTCGAATTACACTTATCCAATAGAATTATGACATGTGTTAGGGTAATAATAATATCATTTTTACCCTTAATTACCCTATTTACTTTTAACCGTGGTAAAAAAGTAAAAACTTACTATTCAACAAAAATTATTTTCATCTCATTGAACCAAATTTTACTTACAAACATCAACCGTGTCTCTCTGATTTTTGAAATTCCATTCACAGAAGCTGTAAAATTATGTTTTATGTAAATTTACAAATTCTCCTAAGAGGTGGGTAAAAGACGGTGAAAAGTTCAATAAACTTTTTATATATCTATAATTATTATAAAATGACTCCAATGAATTACATTGAACTTATATAGGTATTATGTATCAATTTTGACCTAAAATAAATTTAAATAAAATAAATAAATATTTAAATAAAATGTCGGTTTTTAAATTGTAACCAAGTGTTTTCACTATTCACCAAAAATTGAAATTTTTCAGAAAAATACCAAAATTTCACCCTAGGCTAATTTTGATATTCTGAATCCAAAAAATGAAGTCCATTTAAAAAGATAAAATTTATAAAATTTTTAAAAAATGGGTATTACTATTCATAACGGCTAGTTTATATAACATATCGTTGTTTAGTGAAACTCGGTATTGCGTACAACACACGCTATCGTGGAAGGTCACGATTATGTGTAATGAAAGACAAGTCAGGGATGCATGTAGTGAAAGCTCCTTTTGGTGTAGCGTACAACACAATACATCAATAAAATTAAAAAGAATATTTTCATAAAATATCAGGGTGTTACATTCTACCCCCGTTAAAATGAATTTCTGCCTCGAAATTCGTCGGGGTTATAAATAGTTTACTAATCGAAAGTTTCTTTAATAGAATCCCACAACGTAAAAAGTAATACCAAAACAAATCTTTAAAACTAAAGTATGAAACATAATGGTTACCCAAATAAACTAATCACTAGGTTTCCACATAGGTGAAAATATGGATATGGAAGAAAAATCTAACCATCATGTTCTGATGGGGAGTGGTAGAGAACATGGCTATGAAAAATCCAACAATCATAAAGCCATAGATTTTTGATGATCTAAGGAACCATCTGATTTATCAGTTATAAGGGCACTGGGACACTATTTTTGGTTTTCAAGATCATTTCCCTAAAGTTGAAGAAATTGGAATTAGAAGAAATACTTTCTTGATTTTTGTACAGTCTCACCATTGGTCGTTCCTTGGATAATTTCCACTTCATCTCTTAAAGAAATGAAGTTGAATTTGTCATTCGTGAAGTGTTAGTAGATCATGTGATAGAATGATCGGTCATTCCATCTGTCTCAAACAAAAGTTTAGAAAAAGTTATAAAAAACACATAAGTCCATCTATGTTGAGATTAATCATATATGGTTCCTAAAATGGAATTATAATTATTATATAATACTTCTTAATATAATAAAACTGGTTTCTACTAAACAGGGTCTTCCTGTAGGCCAGTGGTAGGCGATAAAGTCCTGTCTCACTTCAGTTGTGGGTTCGATTACCACAACCTTGTTTGACGCGATGAGTTGTCTCCCATCCTGTAGTTTGTCCTTTTTCTAAAACTAAATTTATATAACTTTCCATCAACAATATCGAAAAAGTTCTAGCCTTAAAAAATATTATCTTATGTCCAATATAATCCATTCCAATATTTATGTTTATCTAAAATACTGATGTCCAATCTCATATTATAGTGAAAACGATTACCATAGAGTTCATATAACAAGCATGTTAATACCAACGTTGATCCCAACATATCATAAGATATTTCTTGTTGGTCACATTCCAAACATTCTAAGGCCTTAATAATGTATTTTCTTGAAAAATTAATACCCATTGAACCTTAGTGAAAACATGAGTGCTGTCAAAAGTTAACTCTTTCCCCATACCAAAATCCCAAAATTCTGTATACTCAAACCATGATATCACTTAGTCCATATAACAATAATGAGCTAATTAATACTATCAAAAATCTCATTATCTTCTTATCCATTCATTATGCGCATATCATCTACTTTCCAAAAAATATATTTCAACCAATTTTTCATGGTTACCAGTACCATATAATTATTGAAAACCAATACATAGATATTCCAAAATTCCACAATACCATAAATGAAATTTCATGATACTATTTTGAAATCCCATTACATAAACACCTAATCATTACACAACATCATTTTCATACTCAACATCACAAATAGTGATCACATGAGACTTCCCTTTATCCTTTTCCTTAAGAGGTTGCTCATGTTGATCATCATTAACCCATGGATTAGGGCATTTATTAGCAAAATGCCCCATTTCCTTGCACTTGAAGCATTGAAGTGTTAATGGTGAGTTCTCTACAGTATTTTCTTTATTCACATCATTAGCAACCCTTTTTCCAATACTTCGACACTCAGCTGCTCGATGACCTTCTTTTTCACACTTAAAACATTTTCTAGTCCCTTTAAGACAATCTCCATCATGCTTCTTTCCACACTTTGAGCATAAAGAAACATTCATCTTCTTTTCACCATTATTCTGAGATTTCTCCTTGAACTCCATATTTCGTTTCTTATAAAAAATATGAGATGGATATGTAACACCAACTTCCATTTCTACCTTGATAGTACAACGCACAATTTCTTCATAGCTACTGAAGTCTCTAATAGCTAATTCCCTTAGAAGACTTGGTTTTAAGACACTGAAAAATCGACCAACTTTACTTTCAGGTTGGATTATAAAGCAAGATGCATACCTTGCAAGTCTTGTAAAATTCGCTTCGTATATACCAACAGATTATTCATCATTCTACTTAAGCTCAAGAAACTCATTTTCCATCTTTGTTCGATGAATACGAGGGAATTACTTACTGAAAAACAAGTTCTTGAACTCGTCCCATTCCATGGACTTAATTTCATCTCTTTGCCTCGTATTCTTGATAATATTCCACAATTGATTAGCATCACCTTCCAAACGATATACTGCTAAGATGGATTTATCATGCTCAGAACATTGTAGAACTGAAAATATCTTTTCAGTGGTACTGATCCATTGCTCAGCCACTAAGGGATCAGAAGACCCACTGAATGAAGGCGGACGCTACCTCATGAAGGATTCAACAGAATGTTTCTCCTTTCTCTACTCATTTTGAAGTCCAGAATGATTCATAGTTGTGTAAGTATAGAAATAAAATTGTGCACTCCATCTCCCATGACATTGGTTTGGTCAAGAGGATAATCATTGCTTTGTTTATTACATTGATCAACAAAGTACCTTCGGGTTCCATACATCGTCTAAAACCCAAAAATAATAGTGTGAGAGGCAAATACCATGATAGGGAAAACAACATAATAAAGGGGGAGTAACTTCAATATCTAACATCTTATGTTTAATTCTAAGATCATTAACGCAACTCTAGGACTATAACCTATATGTATACTAAACCTTAGGGACATCCCTAGACATACCTTTGAAATATCTCTAGGGATTTCACTAAAGTTTTCACATCCTAGTTTCCAAAGGATAACTAAACATTTCCTCTGATACCAATTGTAGAGACCCGAAGCTTGACGTACATATACATTACATTAATTTTGCGGATAACTTAATACATAAAAAAATAGACACACAAGGACTGTAACAGTTTAGTGTCTTTGGAAACTCAGAAAGTAATCTTCTAATCGTGGTGAAATATCTTCAACATCTCTCATAAAAGTTTTCCCCTTTTGGTTTTCTTACCTAAAACCTTTCTTTAAATCCTGGGGAAAAGAAAACATATAAAGTGTGAGCTCAAATGCTCAGTAAGGGTAAGCATGGATAAAATAAAACAAACCATATACATTAGAACTTAAAAACATGACCATAATGTTTAAACATGAAAATATTGAGCAATGAGATAAAACATGGAAGTACATAAGGCATAGATCATAATGGAACATCAATCATGATAAAATAGCATGGGAATAAAACATGTAAATTTGGCAACCATTAAGCACATGATATGATTTCCATAGTAGCCAAGGCATTACTGCCAAGACCATCTTAGTGGACAAAGTCCCTTTCTAAATCGAGTTCACTCCTCGTTTCAGTCCTGTAACACTGAACCAGATTAACTTACCATTCCATCCATGTCTATCTCATGAGATATAAATCTTTACCCAATGGATTGGAGGGAGATATAGGTCCCACCTATCTCATAGTGAAATCATTCTTACTTGTGCCACAAAATAAACATACATTATTCATAATAACCCAACAAAGAAAATGGGTTTCATAAACATCATCCCATCATCACATAATCCATATAAAAGAAATGGATATCATTTCATAATAAGAAAAGTGAAACCATGTAAATCATAGAGACATGATACTTGAAACATACATATATGAAATAATGTAATCTTAGATGAAAAATGGTTTTGATAAAACACTTGAAATGAATTATTGAGGAAAATATCCTTTCTTCTTCAAAATCATTATATTTTCACAAAGTGCCAAGAAATTTTAAAAGAAAAGGGTTTTGTTGAAAATAATCAAGCAATATTATAGAGTAAGCCTCATGAAAATGATGCATTATGAAACCGTAAAAATCCTTTCACGCTGTATAAGTTAAAAATAACATTCTCTTCGTACTTTTGTTGGAAAATTCAATAATTACCTTATATGGTAACCAAAGGAAAGATTACATCCATAAAATGTGGAAAAAGTCAATAAGCGGTAAAAATTACTTTAAACATTCATGGAAGAATAATAAACATTTTATGAAAACATTTTTAGAAAACATGATCATGGATGATAAACGTAACCCCAGTAATTACTTACGTATAAACAATCTCGGATAAAAATGAGATTGAAAATTTATCCCTTACCTTAGGTCTGATATGCTTCGTATGGATCCGAACCTCCTGTATAATGATTTAAATAATTTCATTGACTTATTACATAATCATATTCATTTTTATGATATCATATATGTTTAACTTATGACTTTATATTACCCGTTCTTTTGTAAATTCCATGTAAAAGCAGCGTTTGGGTAAAATCATTTCATTTATCGTATGTGTTTCGACATGTTGTTCTTGATATTATTACCTATATCCTGATTTACATAATTACATAATGTAAAACATAATTTATATATAATATATATTCATCATATAAATATATATTATAGATCTATAAAAGGAATGAAATACACCGTTTATGGAGACGGTAGGCCATACGTACGCATGGACACTATTTTCGTTTTCTTATTGAATTGAATGAAACTAAATAGATGTAATACATATATATATATATATATACATAAATCCAGTAGCATTATTATTTCATATATTTCATTATTATTCATTATATAAGCTTTATGATCATTCATGTATGGTTGACATGGAGAATGAATCTCATCGTGTTGTGGAGACGGTAGTCCGTACGTACGCACGAGCGATGATATCGTTCCCATAATTATTGAATAGAATTGGAGTGGATGGTATAATAAATCAGAATCAGTATGATGTTATAATAACCATATATAGTTATTCTTTACACCATTATACCCATCCATGTAAGGTGTTGGTGGAAAAACAGATTACACCACGGCGTGGAGATGGTATTCCGTACGTACGCACGTGCGGTGATTTTGTTTTCTGTAGGATGGATAGAAGGTGAAATAGGGTTGTTTAATATTTATAATAAAATATCAGTATATGAGGAGTACTGATGTTATTACATCATAATGAAACAACTAAAGAAGAAGAAGTGGAAGAAGAAATAAAGTTGAAAGAATCGGTAACAGACATTACCTCTTCTTTGAAGCGCCTCTTTGAGACCTCCTCTTAGGGCACTACAATTGGCCTTTAAAGAATACAAGGACCTCTAGTATGTTTCTAGGGAAGTGGTGAAGATAATTTGGCAGTTTTTGGACGAACGTGAGGGCTCAAGGTGGTGTGAGGAAGAGGGGGAGGAGGTGCCCTTTTATAAGGGAGGAGAGGGGCACCTTTGGAAAATAAAAATATTATTTTATTATAAAGTCATATTCAATTTTTAATAGCTCTAAATTGATTTATTTCGAATCTAAGGTAGGTATGGGTCTAAATCCTCTCATCCAATAGAATTTAGACAAGTTTAGGTTTCTATTTTAACCTTATCATTTAGATTTAACTTTAAGTTAAATAATTTTCTTTTACCGTGTCTTCTTGTTTTCTTACACTATAAGGTTAATAAACTTACTATAACAAGACAAACGAACCCCAAGTTGTTTATTATTAATATATATAACCTTATATAATTCATTAGGCTGAACCTCAGATTTTTAGGAATAAGATAACAATTAATAATATAATATTTTTTATAAACTATTTTATGTCAATTTTGACACTATTTGGTAATTGATTTTTGTGAAAATCATAACAGAATTATTAGTTCGAAAAACGTTAATTAAATCAATAATAACATGTCATATTAACCTATAAAATTAGTGGAATTCATAAAAAGTCTCAAATTACATTTATTTGGGTATTTATAACATCAATTATTTCAATATTTCATTAATAAGATAATTACTACATCATCATTATGTCATAAATAAATTAAATTATTTAATGTCTAAAAATTATAAATAAAATACTATTATGTAAGAAATCGTTTTATCTTTCTAATGAATATTTATAGTCAAATTTATCTTATTTATAGTATTATATTAAACATGATTTACTTATTAAACATTGATTTTAACTATTTTAACCCTTCTTTAAATAAATTAATATTAAATGTCCTAATCTAATCCAAATGGGCCTAAATGGTCATATTTTATTCCTAAGGTTTTTTTTGGTCTAATTACACCTATCTAATAGAATTAGGACAAGTTTTATGGTAATAATAATATCATTTTTACCCTTAATTACCCTATTTACTTTTAACCGTGGTAAAAAAACGTAAAAAGTTACTATTCACAAAAAAATATTTCCATCTCATTGAACCAAATTTTACTTACTAACATCAACCGTGTCTCTCGGATTTTTTAAATTCCATTCATAGAAGTGTTAAAATTATGTTTTATGTAAATTTTCAAATTCTCCTAGGAGGTGGGTAAAAGACGGTGAAAAGTTCAATAAAATTTTTTTATATCTAAAATTATTATAAAATGACTCCAATAAATTACATTGAACTTATATAGGTATTATGTATCAATTTTTACCTAAAATAAATTTAAATAAAATAAATAATTATTTAAATAAAAAGTCTGTTTTTAAATAGTAACCCAATGTTTTCACTATTCAACAAAAATTGAATGTTTTCAGAAAAATACCAAAATTTCACCCTCGGCTAATTTCGATATTCTGAATCCAAAAATGAAGTCCATTTCAAAAGATAAAAATTATAAAAAAAATTAAAAAATTGGTATTACTATTCATAACGGCTAGTTTATATAACATATCGTTGTTTAGTGAAACTCGGTATTGCGTACAACACACGCTATCGTGGAAGGTCGTGATTGCGTGTAATGCAAGGCAAGTTAGGGATGCGTGTATTGAAAGATCCTTTTGGTGTAGCGTACAACACAAGACATCAATAAAATTAAAAAGAATATTTTTCATAAAATATCGGGGTGTTACAGGGCCGTTTCTCTCCCCCATTCGTAACAGAACCCTAAATCTGTGCAGCGCTCAGCTCCCCTCACGACTTCCCCCATCCGAACTGGTGAAACTTCATCTAAATTATCTCAAATCAGGTATTTTATTCTTTATACACATAAAATATTTAAATGCTGCCTTGTTTTTATTGTTATTCATCTAATATTTTAGTATTAAGTTTTGATTTTGATGTGTATATAATTTTTTGTGTTTTGATTTAATCTAGACTTTCTCCATTCCAATCTAGATTCCAGATTTTCTAAGTATGTGTTTTTATTCCTTTTCTTCATCTTGTAATTAATTTTTACTTGGAAATTTATTTATATGTGTTTATTAATTTTCATGTTTTCACTATAGAGGATATGTGTTGAGACCCTTTCAATGTTGTTGTGTGATTTCACCCTAAAAAATAGAAAAATGAATGAATATTTGGTTAATTAATTAGTTTCCCATGGAATATCATTTGTGTTATAATGTCCATGCTAAATAAAGGGGTAATTTAATAAAAGACCTTGAATAAATTGTGGAAGTTGGGGTATGTTGCTTATATGAGAGGTTTTTTGTTGTGTTTCATTGTATGTTGTAGGCTGTTGTATGGTGATTGAGGTGACCAGTTGGGCTTTGTGATATGTGGGGTTGTAATGTGATGGTTAGTGGGCATGGATGTGGCATGTGAAGTTGTGTGATAGTGATGATGTAGGGTGGTGTTGTGCCATGTCAAGGTGTTGTGTGATGACGTTGTGGTGTATGATGTGGTGATGTGGTTTTGGTTGTGCGATGGTTGTGATGTGCAATATTTTTGTTGTGATATGTGGTTGTTTTGGTGAGAAGGTTGGCCGATGTAACATGGCGACGATGGTTATTGTGAGATGGTGAGTTTTTGTGTGGTGATTTTATTAGTTTTCTGGTTATCTATGGAATAAATTATCCTGTTAAAACAAAAAAACAAGATAGTAAATAAATGAGATGGAATAGAAATGGATGTGTGGTAAATGGATTTAATTAATTTAACATTAAATGAATGGACAATGTAAGTGTGAATGAAGTGGCTTATAAATGAAAGTGGGAAATGCTATGTGTCTTGTGTGGTGGTGGTGTGGTGTGTTGCATATAGTAGTGAAAGTGGTTGTGATGGTTTATGTGTTGTATGGTAGTAGTGAAGTGGTGTGTGATTATGTAGTTAATGTGAACCCATAGGTTGGGTATTTTGTGCTATCTATATATCATGTATTTTATGTTATTTCTACACATTCCCAACCAGAGATGGATAAACATACCAACGATCAGAGGTTTTGAGTTATGGGTATTTTTTCAAATATCTAGGATGGTGGTTATATGGTTGCATAGCTACCATGTCTTCCCTACTCTTCCTTCATAAGTGATTGACCATGTGTTTTTAGGCAAGATACGATGTGATTGTCCATGTGTCTTCAGGTGAGATGTAAAATGATTTCCCTAGTGTTTTCAAGTGAGGTGCGATGTGATAAGGCTATAATAAGATGCGGCATGTGGTTGGGGTCATTTAGGGTAGGAGGATGGCACAAGGTTGATGTTATTCATGTTCATGATACCCTACTAATATGGTTATGGGGTGAGGCATGCTGTGATGTGATAAACTAAGTGTTTTCTGGTGAGATGTGATGTGATAATACCTAATGCTAGAACTGGATGTTAGACCTTATGAGGGTGGTGTATGTGGGGATGCATCCTAAGCCACATCAGAGATAACTGGTATGTGATGGGATATCATTGGAAGGTATGGGAGCATATGAAATTCAACATTGAGGAGTGAGAGAGGAAATTGGCTGGGAAGTAGCAGTGGGGTTCATTTCTTTATTTTGATCGTGATGTTATATTACTTTAGTGGATGCACAATTTGGCGAGGGATCCTTAATGAGGCTGAGTTGGTTAGTTGACCTATTTAGGTTCTTGTTGGTTTTACATTTTTTTCAATGACACATTAGTATGTTTTTTTCACATGTGTAGATGATATCTTGATTACTTCCTTACTGAGTATACATGTTATTCACGCCCTAAATATACAATTTTTTCCAAGTTTCTTGGTGGACTTTGGGGACCATGTTGGACATTAATAGCTCGGATTGGAGTTTTTGTGGAGTCACTATTATATGAATTTTCTTTTGGTACTTTACATTGGATACTTTTACATGTATCAGGTTACTTTATTGATGTATTTTTGGATGGTATTGGGTTTACTTTTCTATTATCTTCGGGAAATTTATTTATATGTGTTTACAGGCCATGAACAATCTATTAGTGTAGAAGCCTAAAATTTATTCACCCATGGGGTGTGCTTGACTTGGGGAAGTAATTGGCTAATGAAAGGTATGGCCATAGATGTTCCAATAATGAGTTATTGAACATGAGTGAATGATTTGGGATGCCTATAACACATGATGGTAACTGAGGCATGTGCCTCTTATAGACCTAATGAAAATGAATAAAAATAAAAATAAATTTAATTTATGAGTACTTGTTATTTGAATTATTTTAATAGTTAACTACATCGACTAGAAACTTATTCCTTTATCATTTACTTAAATGTATTTTCTATTAAATTTCAATCCTATTGAATTGTTTATGACAAAATGACTTATATAAATTCTTTTTACAAAATGGACAGAAGTCGCATGTATGAAACCGATCGGATCTCAAGTGATTTTCAAAACAATTTGGAGAGCTTTATAGATTTCGCATTTCACAATGCTTTAGATAGTGGTCACATACACTGCCCGTGTTCCAATTGTGTTGGTAGACCTTGGTTGAGCCGTGAAGAAGTCAGCTACCACATAAGAAAAACTGGTTTTCAAGAAAACTACTTTGTGTGGTATCACAATGGGGAGAAAATGAAATCTCAAATTGGTGATTATCGAAATGAAAGGACAGGAATGGAGAATTTGGTATATGATCAGTTTCCATTTATTCGTCATCATGAAAAAGAAAGGATTTCAACTCAAGAAGACTTCGATATGAGGACAAATGATGCATATAGTGAAAATGATGATATTGATAGGGTGAAAAAATTGAATGATGCTTCCACGACTCTAGTATATCGACAATGCGATAAAATGAAAAAGCTGGAATTTTTAATCCGATTGTTTCATGGGAAAACTATGCATGGGATTTCTAATACAACAATCCATTACATTCTTACCCTCTTGAAGGATTTACTTCCAGATGATGTAGATATTCCCTAAAACCACTATATGTCATGGAAGTTAGCTGAGGAACTTGGATTTTCATGAAACAAAATTCATGCTTGCCCGAAAGATTGCAGCTTATTGTAGGAGGAAACTGCTGAATGAAATGATTGTATAAAATGTGACACATCCCACTGGAAGTCAAAATTTGATGGAACACCATCCCACATTCCACAAAGAGTAATGTGGCACTTTCCTTTGAGCCGCAGACTCCAGAATATTTTTATGTCTGATGACATATCAATAAAAATGAGATGGCATGATACCAAGAGAAAGAAGAATAATGATGAGTTGGTTCATCCTGCATATGGATTTTCATGGCAGAGATTTGATGCTCGACATCCTGATTTTGCAGCTGACGTGCATAATGTGAGGCTAGGTCTTTCATGCGATGGTTTTAATCCGTTTGGGAAGATGCTTACTTCGAATAACACATGGCCAGTTTTTATACACATTTATAATCTTCCACCATGGTTGTGTATGAAAAAACCTTTCAATTTTATGAGTATACTCATATCTGGTCCTTCTGATCCCGACATTGATAATGACATATACATGAAACCGTTAATAAAAGTGTTGAAACTTATTTGGGATGTGGGTGTGCGCACATACGATGCATGTTCAAAAGACATATTTCAGATGCGTTCTACGCTTATGTGGATGGTCAATGATTTTCCAGCTTATGCAATGATTTCTGGATGGAGAACGAAGGGAAAACTTTCATGTCCAGTTTGTATTAAGAATACATGATTCAGAAGACTGAAACATCGTTGTAGTTTCAGTTTTATGGGACATCAACAATTCTTTCCAAAGGATCGTCCATATAGAATGAATCATCGATGACTTGATAATACCATTGAGACCGATGATCCACCTCAGCGTATGTCTGGAACTAATGTTATTAATGAA
Source organism: Viscum album (assembly GCA_963277665.1). Lineage (NCBI taxonomy): Eukaryota > Viridiplantae > Streptophyta > Magnoliopsida > Santalales > Viscaceae > Viscum > Viscum album. Next base: position 810,932,318 of record OY728135.1, on the reverse strand, counting down.
TTGAAAGATTTCAGTTTTTCTTTCAGGAAGGGTCAAATGAAATATGGAAAGAGAAATAATTTTTCCACTGAAACCTGTTACAATTGGAGGAACAGGAGTATCTTTTTTGATTTTCCTTATTGGTCAACCAATTTGTTACTTCATTGCTTAAACGTAATGCATATTGAAAAGAATATATGTGAAATGTTTCTTGTAGTTATTCTAAATGTCAATGGGAAGAAAAAAGATAATTTATGATCTCGGCGTGACTTGGTGGATTGGGGAATCAGACTAGAATTTCATCATGTGCTTATAGTGAAAATAAATGGAAACTTCCATGTGCTTCTTATGTGATGAACCCTATGAAAAAAACAATTTCTGGAAGTATTAGAGGCTGATAGAGTTCCTTATGGCTATTCAAGAAACATATCTAAATGGGTCGACAGGAGAGAGTTGGAGCTAAAATCTTTAAAGACTCATGATTATCATGTTCTACTGCATGAGTTGCTTCCAATAGAAATCTGTCATCTTTTGTCCAATAATGTAAGGGTTACTGTTATTCAGTTGTTCCATTTGTTTAGAGATCTTTGTGCTAAGAAGTTGTCCAAGTCTTTCTTGCAAAATATGTTGATAGATGCCCCATTAATTTTTTGTGCGTTGGAGAAATTATTTCCTCCATCATTTTTCACATGCATGCTGCATCTGACTATCCATATTCCCATTGAAATACTTCTCGGAGAACCTGTTTCTTTTCGTTGGATGTATCCCACTGAAATAAATATGTATACATTAATGTCTTATGTCTGAAACAGGAATCATCCCAAAGGTTCTATCATGAATGGTTACTTGGCTCAAGAATGTATGGATTTCTACTCAATGTATTTGTCTGATCTTACTATAAGAATGAAAAAACCAATGAGAAATGAAGAAGAAAAGTATGAGAAAATTGAACCCCGTTTTCCATCACTTCCTCAAATAGGAGGAATTCCCGGATCATATGCATTGAAGACATTAAGCCACGAAGAGCGGGAGATGGAACATCACACAGTTTTGTTCAACTGTGATTTGTTGGATGACTATATCAGGTAACTAAATTGAATATGTATATCTTACATATATATCTGTTAAACTATTCATATTTTTTATCTATAGGGAACCTAAAACAATGATAAATAGAAATCATCGTTCTTTAACTCTGAGAAAGAGAGAGACTTTTCATAGAAAAGTGTTTTATTCTTGGTTAAAATTGAAGGTAAAAATATTGCTGTTTAAAATAATTATATGAATATTTAATTAATTTTAATAGTCATTTATATTGCAGGTATTGAGTTTGTCTGCTGACTCTATCTCTGAGGAAATAAGAGCTTAGGCTTTTGGTCCTAATACTGTGGTTCATGACTGTAAATCAATTGTTATCAATGGGTACAAATTTCTTGTCACTGAATGAGCAAGGAACATGAGAACACAACATGATGGTTTTATGGTTACTACCACAACAGATTGTTATGCCAGTGCATCATATAGTAGACCGCGATTTGAAAATGTGGGTTATTATAGAGTCATTGAGAAAATAATAATATTGGATTATTAATCTCATGGATGAGTCACAATGATGAAATGCCATTGGTTTTATTCGATGATGAGACATGGTACATTTATTGATGATTGTGGATTCAGAGTAATTAATATGACTCACACTCCTGCTACTGAAGAACCATATGTGTTGGCATCAATGACTAAATAAGTTTTTTATGTTAAAGACCAACTTCAACCTGAATTTGGTGTCATAGTTGAAGTAATTCCAAGACATCTTTTTGATGATGGTGGTGATGGAATTGACACTGTCCCTAGTGCCATTGGAACCAATCCATTTATTTCTTTTGATAAATCTAATAGCTCAATTGTTAGAGTTGATTATGAACCTGATGTCGTGGTTGAAAATATATAGAATCATTCATCCATGTTCTCAAATCTTTTGGTTTACCTTGAGTTGGGTTGTTAAGGTTGGTAATATTCAAATTGATTTAGTATTGATCAAAAATATGTTTTAGCTGACTTTATAATTATGTGAATTTGCAATGTTTATTGGTTGTAGTTTTATTTGAATTACATTTTCTAATTTGGAATTGAACTGTATTCAAACCTAGTAAAACAATATTACTAACTTGGTGAACATTACAACTTGTATGATTTATTAAATCCATTCAAGATCTTCTAAAAAAATTGATAGCTAAATTACCAATGAATCCCCCTATTTACTCATATATTTAGTTTTTTGGGTTACACATTAGTTTCCTTTTTCTAATTAATTACATATTTGTTTTCAAAATTAGGAAATGCAGCCAATTTAAGAGAGAAGAAGGAAAAAAATGATGGAGAACAATTATCAAATGGAAGAGTTAGGCATTCCACCATTAGTGCCTATAGTGAGTATTTTATTTCAAATATATATATTTAATGAATATATAATGTCATGTGATTAATTTTTTTGTAAATTATTTTGTAGGATCCACCTATACGTCGATAGTTATTCGACGAGGAGCCTAGTACTGGTCCTAGTGCTCAGGCTAGTAGTATGGGAAGGGTTCGTACCAGAGGTGGATGAGCAGCTTCGCGTACTCGACTAGACCCTGCCCCTCCTACTGACATGTCATACTTCCCACATTTTGATCCTAGTGTGCCGTTAGGGACACACGGGATATTTAGGCCTCCCATGTTTTCACCACCTTTTGCATCTTCTGGCCCATCTTTTACATATCCCATGATGAATCCCACTCCCCAGTCAGAATCTGGTCATACAACTATCCCATCTTCTTTTCCTTCTACTTCTGTCTCTCCGAGCTTCTATATTCCATCATCTTTAACTCTTGTTCCACCACAGGGTGTTCCATCAATTTCTGTGGATCCAGCAGCGCTCAATGATTAGACTGGCACATGTATATTTATAGAACCCTAACAAATTTTTATAGAAATATTTAATTTCATTATAACATGTTTTGATAAAATATTTGTTTTTCTTTCATGACATATACATGTACTGATAGGAGGTGGGGGCATGGGTTTACATGCATGCGTGCAGTGTGGAACCGCCACACACAGGTTATAGTGGATTACAATGAAGACAACCAAATGGTTGAGAAAACATGGCATCAATGTTGGAGTTTTTTGGCGACGCTTTAGAAATACTCCAACATGATTCCCGTCAGCCCGCAATCGTGGTGACATTTTCCACATGAGATCAAGGATAGAGGTTGGGCAATGATATGGGTAAAATAATCTGTTGTATTTAATGCCATGAATTATTTTTGTATTTATATGAATTAATATTTTGATGTCAGCTTCGATTTAATTTTCCCGATGGTGAGAGTGCACGACCGGAATGTCTAAATGACTTAGGTGAGCTTTGGAGAGCCTAAAAGCATGAGTTGTATATTGGCTGGAGTGCTAGAGTTAGCATTGATTTAGAGCTGGTACCAGTGGTGGATGATTGTCCTATAGAGCAGTATCGTCAGATGATTACTCATTGGATGACTACCAAGTTTAATGTATTAATTACATTTTAGGTATTTAAATAATAACTTTCATGTTTTTCATTAATACTATCTTTTTCATTATCGAATTTTATTTAGGAATCATCTGGAAAAAATAATAAAAACATTGATTCAAAAAAACACCTCTACATACTGGGATGTAATACGATGCCTGATCATGAGAGGAAGCGGGTATGACAATTGTTTATAAGTTTTCTTTACGACTTACAATTTCTTTTGTTTCCTAAATTATATAATCATTTTCTAATGTTTTCATATAACTTTAATTTTCAATGTAATTGTAGAGGCAAATACAGAATATTGAAGGACGTGTGCCTCGAGCAAAACTGTTTTGCTCGAGTAGACGAAAAAAGGATGGAAGTGCCGTCAATGAAGTGACTCAGAAGCAGATTTCAAGTTTTAATCTATTGATTTTATATTTTAATATCTATTTTTTAACCTAATAATATATTTATATTTGTAACAGGCTGCTTTAGAGGCCCTCGATGCCCAAGAGCCAAACAATTTTGGGCCAACTGATCACTTACATCAGGTTTTGGGAGAGGAGCATCATGGAAGAGTATGCTACCAACCTAGGATAGCCCCGACGAGGTATTGGACCTCCTCAGGTACAAGTTGTAGTGCCACCGAGCTGCAGTAAGTTATATCAAAGGCAGAACAGGCTGACAAAAGGGCTGCAGAGATGGAAAAACAGTTTTCTAGGGCAAACAATGCATTTAGGAAATTTATTGAAGTTCTTTGTCCAACACTTCCACCAGAGGCCAGACCAGCTTTTGATGAATATATGTCATCGATATGTTCTATATATGGTGAAACATGTGGTAGTTATAGTGGTGGTCAAGACGATGTCCATCCGGACAATGATGATAGCGAGGAGTCTAATGCGGAAGAGAAGGGAGAGGAGGAGGGCGAGGCAGATGGCGAGGGTGAGGTGGAGGGTGAGGGAGAGGAGGAGGGCGAGGAGGGAGAGGACAATGATGGGGACGAGGACGAAGGTGATGATGATGGTGATGGTGATGTGGGATAAGTTGATCTGTTACATTTTTGACTAATATTACTAATATTTGATGTTTAATCTATTATAGTTGTTGGTTTTATACAGACCCGTAGTATAGTATTGGAGTTGAGTTATTTTTATAAATTATCTGTTTTCATGGATGTTGATTTCTTTTTGTGTGTTTGGGAACTCCCTAGACAACCCCACCCCCCCTCCTTCTTGGAACCTGAAGAACCACCCACCATCCTCCTTGGACCCTAAAAAGCTCCCCAGATAGCCCCCCGGACAGCCCCCCCACCCTCCTCCCCGGACCCCGGACAGCCCCGCGGACAGCCTCGCGGACAGCCTCGCGGACAGCCCCCCACCCTCCTCCTTGGTCCCCGGATAGCCCCCCGGACAGCCCCCACCCTCCTCCTTGGTCCCCGGACAGCCCCCCAAACACCCCCCCAGAAACCCCCTAAATAGCCCCCGGACAACCCCCCCACCCTCCTCCCTGGACCTGCAGACATCCCCACCCTCCTTGATTTCACAAGGATTTTTTTATTTCTCTGATCATGCAATGTTATTTAGGATTATTCCATTTTTTTATGTCTTGAATAATATGAATGTCTTGGTAAGTTTATTAGCTTATGCTCATCAAATGCATGTGATGATATGATTTAATTTGAATACAAATCCTTGTTGTACATTCTCCATGTTATGTGAATTATGCCTTGTTTGATTTAGTTTACTTGTCAATTGTTAGGATAAAACATGGGTTACATGTTAAGGACTCATGGACATGCTCAGGGAATTTAGACTTGAAATTCCAGGATGTATGCTTTGGTTTCTAGGTGAGTTCTACTAGGATGGTTTCTATTAATCATGAGTGATATTGGTTCCTTGAAGATAAACCGAGGACATGTCTATTTTGCAAGATGGTAATACCATGCCTCAGGTGTGGCCGGTAGCACTCTAAATGTGTCTCTTTTGTTTAAAATGGATGGGATTTTAAGTGAAAAGAACAACTGGCATATAGAAAACTGATCAAACGCATTCAGATTCTATTTATACTATATCACAACGATCCATGGATCATATGTGGCGTGTACGAGTCAACCCCAGCTCAATCCTAGGCCCAGTGTGTTCGGGATCACTCTAAGTGTCTCTCTTTTATTTAAAATGGACAACATTTTAAGTACATACAGAAAACCAACCAAACAGATTCTGATTGTATTGATAATTTAGTACAACGATCCATGGTTCATATTAGATGTGTACGAGTCAACCTCACCTCAATCCGAGACACGGTGTGGCTGGCACCATTCGAAGTGTCTCACTTTTGTTTGAAATGGATAACATTTTAAGTTAAAAGTAGAACTCACATATGGAAGCTGACCAAACGTGTTCAAATTGTGTTGATACTTTATGAAAATGATCCATGGGTAATTTGGGATGGGTACGAGTCAACCCTGTCTAAATTTAAGGCGCGGTGTGGCCGGTAGCACTCTAACTATGTCTCTTTTGTTTAAAATGGATGAAATTTTAAGTGAAAAGAAAAACTAGCATGCAGAAAACTGACCGAACTCATTCTGATTCTATTGATACTGTATCACAACGATCCATGGGTCATATGTGACGTGTACAAGTCAACCCCAGCTGAACTTGAGGCGCAGTGTGGTCGGGATCACTCTAAGTGTCTCTCTCTCTCTTTTTTTTAAATGGACAACATTTTAAGTACATATGGAAAACTGACCAAAAGGATTCTGATTATGTTAATTCTTTAGAAAAATGATCCATGGGTCATATGTGATGTGTAAGAATTAACCCCGACTCAATCCGAGGTGCGGTGTGGACGAAACCACTCAAAGTGTCTCTCTTTTGTTTAAAAAGGACATCACTTTAAGTGAAAACATAAACTGACATACGGAAAATCCATCAAACACATTCTAATTGTGTTGATACTTTAGGAAAATGATCCATGGGTCATTTGTGATGTGTATGAGTCAAACCCATCTAAATATGAGGTGTGTTGTGGCTGGTAGCACTCTAACTGTGTCTCTTTTGTTTAAAATGGATGGGATTTTAAGTGAAAAGAACAACTGGCATTCATAAAACCAACCAAATGCATTCAGATTCTGTTGATACTTTAGGAAAATGATCCATGGGTCATTTGAGATGTGTATGAGTCAACCCCGTTTAAATCCAAGGCGCGGTGTGGCCGGTACCACTATAACTGTGTCTCTTTTGTTTAAAATGGACAGAATTATAAGTGAAAAGAACAACTGGAATATGGAAAACTTACCAAACACATTCAGATTCTGTTGATAATTTATGAAAATGATCCATGGGTCATATGTGACGTGTATGAGCCAACCCAAGCTCAATCTGAGTCATAGTGTGTTCGGGATAACTCTAAGTGTCTATCTTTTGTTTTAAATGGGCAATATTTTAAGTACATACGGAAAAATGACCAAACACATTCGGTTTCCACCGAAACATTAGGATAATGATTCATGGGTCATATGTGACATGTACGAGTCAACCTATCCTCAATCTGAGGTGCGGTGTGGCCGACACCACTCAAAGTGTCACTCTTTTGTTTAAAATGGACTTCATTTTAAGTGAAAACAACAACTAGCATATGGAAAACTGGCCAAATGGATTCTGATTGTGTTAATACTTTAGAACAACGATTCATGAGTCATATGTGATGTGTACGAGTCAACCCCGCCTCAATCCAAGGCACGGTGTGGCCTACACCATTAATAGTGTCTCGCTTTTGTTTAGAATGTACATCATTTTATGTGAAAACAACAAATAACGTACGGAAAACTGACCAAACACATTCGGATTCTGTTCAAGATTTAGTACAATGATCAATGGGTCATTTGTGACATGTATAAGTCTACCCCGCCTCAATCTGAGGTGCGGTGTGGCTTTCACCATTAGAAGTGTCTCACTTTTGTTTGAAATGGATAACATTTTAAGTTAGAAGTACAACTTACATATGAAAAACTGACCAAACGCATTCATAATGTGTTGATACTTTAGGAAAATGATCCTTTGGTAATTTGTGATGTGTATGAGTCAACCCAACCTCAATCCAAGGTGCGGAGTGGCCGGCACCACTTGATGTGTCTCTCTATAGTTTAAACTGGACTTCATTTTAATTGAAAACAACAACTGACATACGGAAACCAACCAAACACATTCATATTCTCTTGAAAAATTAGGAAGATGATCCATGATTCATTTTTGACGTGTAAAAGTCAACCTTGCCTCAATCCAAGTCCAGGTGTGGCCGGCATGACTCAAAGTGTCTCAGGTTTATTTAAAATAGACAACATTTTAAATGAAAACAACAACTGACATACGAAAAACCAACTAAACACATTTGGATTCATTTTAAAATTTATGAAAATGATACATTGGTTATATGTAACATGTACGTGTCAACCCAGCCTCAATATGAGGTGCGGAGTGGCCAGAACCACTCAAAGTGTCTCTCTATAGTATAAAATGGACATCATTTTAATTGAAAACAATAGTTGACATACGGTAAACCGATCAAACGCATTCGGATTCTATTAAAACTTTAAAAAAATGATCCATGGGTCATATGTGACGTGTATGAGTCAAACGCGCCTCAATATAAGTCACAGTGTAGCCAAGATCACTCTAAGTGTCTCTTTTTTGTTTAAAATGGACAACATTTTTTGTACATATGGAAAACCAACCAAACGGATTCTGATTGTGTTGATACATTATAACAAAAATCCATGGGTAATATATGAAGTTCATGAGTCAACCCCACCTCAATCAAAGGCACGGTGTGGCCGGCACCACTCAAAGTGTCTATCTTTAGTTTAAAATGGACTTCATTTTATGTGAAAACAACAACTGACATAAGGAAAACCGACCAAACGCATTAGGATTCTATTGAACCTTTAGTACAATGATCCATGGGTCATTTGTGATGTTTAAAAGTCAACCCCACCACAATCTGAGGCACGGTGTGGCCGAAACCACTAAAATTGTCTCTCTTTCATTTAAAATAGACTTCATTTTTTGTGAAAAAAATAAATGATATATAGAAAACCGACCAAATGCATTTGAATTCAGTTGAAACATTAGGAAAATGATCCTTGGGTCATATGTTATGTGTACAAGTCAACCCCACCTCAGTCCAAGGCCTATTGTGGGCATCACCACTCAAAGTGTCTCATTTTTTTGAAATGAACAACATTTTAAGTGAAAACAACAATTGGCATATGGAAAACCGACCAAATGATTTCAAAATATGTTGATACTTTAGGAAAATGATCCATGGGTCATATGTAACGTTTATGAGTCAACCCCGCATCAATTCGAGACACGGTGTGGCCAGTATTACTCCAAGTGTATGTATTTTGTTTAAAATGTACATCATTTTTAGTAAAAACAATTGGTATACGAAAATATGAACAAAGATATTCAGATTCTATTGATAATTATTCAGTTTTTTATGTATTTTATTGATAATTGATAATCAAATTATGTATGTATTCAATTATGAATTGAATTATGGATTCCACATATAATTTTCATCTAAATTTTAAATTGAATTCTAAATCAATTATGTATGTTTATAATTAAGTTATAAATTTTGATTTAATTCTAGATGTGTATAGTTCAAGAATGAATTATATGTTAAATGTGTATGAATTTGTTCTCTATATGTATTTATTAGTTTTTTATTATAGTTATAGTAATTGGAAAGTAGCAGAATGGAGGCTGCAGTGCAAAATTAGAGGCTGCTGTGCAAATTGCAGGCTGCTGTGCAATTTACACAGCATAGCCTATGCCAACGGTTTCAAACCGTTGGCATAGGCTTGTAATAACCCATTCCCAATGGTTTACAAACCGTTGGGAAAGGTTTATAGGGATTGTTTTCCCAATGAATCAAAGAGAACCGTTGGAAAAAACCATTCCCAACGGTTCTAAACCATTGGGAAATAGTTCATTAGTGTAAACTATTGGTAAAACTTAAGCCAACAGTTTAACCAAACTGTTGGCATAGGTTAATTTTACTGACCTATACCAACAGTTCTTTGTAAACCATTGGGATTGGTTTTCCCAACGGCTTACTTCCCCATGATTTTCAGAACAATTGGTATATTTTATACCAACGGTTCTGCAGCCTTTCCCAACGGTTCAGAACCATTGGGAAAGGCCCCATTTTCAGTAGTGAAGAAATCAATATAGATCCATGGTTGTGGGTCTTTGTTTATTTGTTACCAGGAAGATGTTTTCCTCCACACTTTAGCTTCCTCTAACATATAAGGGGAATTTTACTATTTTGGTTTGAAATTGTAATCATGTATATGTACACACACACACACACATATTCTGGGGTTCTTTTCATTTAATCTGAATTGCATATATGATATGAATTATCCTTTTTTCAAGTGTTTATTTCTAAAGAATTAATGTTTTAAGGGTGTGATTTCATTGACATGCTATGATCATTTACCAAAAATTGTATATATATATATATCTGTGTGTGTGCGTGTGCGTAGACATGTGTATATATGCATACATATTATATTTTCAATATATATATATATATATAAGTTAATGATTTCTTGTCCATGAATCATATATCTAAAAACATATGTATAAACATAGTTTTCAATATTTATTTTTTAAGGGTGATATACATATATGTGAGTATAAGTGTGATCCAACATGTAATTAAACACATTTACATATATTGTTCAACTATTTTTGGTGTGTTCAAATGGGAGGGTTCTTGTTTTAAAATTGTGGAGGAATGTAATGATTACAAACCACACAAAAAAATACATAAATAGGTATATATATACATACATAAATACATATGAATTTATGTGTAAATAAGTTAGGTATATTTATTATTCCTCAATTATTTACAATTTGTAACTGGTATTTAGTACACATCAAACTTGTGTTTAAGGTTTTATATTCACCATTTTTGTACATTTTCATGAGATAAACCTTATCATTTTATGTGAAATCATGAAACAAGTTATCGTTTCATGTGTGACACATATTTATTTAATATATCATTTGTTTCCTCAACTACATGGGATAAACCTTATCATTTTATGTGAAAATATGAAAGAAGTTATCATTTCATGTGAGAAATATATTTATTTACTGTATAAGATTATTTTGAGAAGACTAATGAATATAAACATTTTTTATTAAATGTGTATTTATTTAATTATTCATTTTATTTATGACATGATAATAAAGACAATTAATTTATGTATGAGATGAATCTTTGTTTGATAATATATGGATTAAGAATGAAACTTTTCAAGGTGGTATGGAGCACTTTGGATTGTTTAATTAATTTATTTTTGCAAAGACCTAGAATTTCCATTTAATTTTTTTAATATATGAGAATTTTACGAGTTCGCGAAAATTGACGGTGCATGATTCTGAGGCCTAGTGTGCCCGAAATGAATTTCTGAACATTTTTTCAGGTACGTTTAGTAAACGTGCGAGCGAGTTTTTTTAACTTTCAAACCGGTGCATGGAATTGAAATCTGAGGACACTATTGAACTCGCATCGCTGATATTCACTTAAGGAGAATTTCACATCGACGATAGTTGGTCGAGGGTGAAAGTTAGTTTTTGTGTTTTTCATGAAATAATAAAAAAAATAAAAATGTTTAACTTTTTTATTTGTTGAAACCTGCCACTTGTGTGTTAAGGAGATGGGGACCACTTAAACTAAAACCTCCCACATGGGTTATGAATGTGGGGACCACCCGAAATAAAACATCTATTTTTGAATTCAAAACATGGTGGTGGGGACCTCCCGAACCCCTCATAATGGGGGGAGGAAACCTCTCAACTCCCCCAATTAATTTTATGTGTTAAAATAACATTAAATGTTAAGTTATCAATTAATTTTACGTGTCAACATAAAATTAAATGTTAAGTTATTAATTAATTTTATTAAGTTGGAACCTGTTTTCTTGGGAGGGGATTTTTGGTTGGCGAAAGAGAAGGGGGAGAACTTGGGAGGAAGATCTACAACGAAGAATGCACTCTGGAATTGAAAAATGAGGATGACATTCGAACCAACTTCGGAAACGTGACCATGGAAGCGATGATTGTTGGAACTCTCTTCGCCTTTACCGTTTCTATCTCACGACCTCCGTCAATAATCCTCTAAGGTAGGGGTTTAATTATATGTGATTATTACTTCCCATGTTCTTCCCTTCTAAACAAAGAACGCGGATCAAATCTCACTAACTATTTTATCCACAAATAGTTTCTTTTGCGGGTTTGGGAAATAGTGATTGACAATGGTTGATGGGTTTGATGTTTTAAATATCTTCCATACACATTCTTGATTCAAGATTTTTGTTGAGCCGCATGCTACTGCTCTAACATGGAGGGTGCAGGCCAAACAAACATGGCTTGTCCCCTCTGTCGTTCTTTATTAATGGTGTATTCTTCATGATGGAAAAAGGCTTCTTTGTGTCACAGCGACGAACGAAAAGAAGTCGAACGAACTAAACACCGGAGAAGGCGCGACACGTGATCACATTGTGTGGAGATGAATTCTGGAAAATTGGCCAGCCGCGGCAGACCACCGCCCCGCGGCTGCCTCGCGGTGCACCGCGGCCCCCGCGCCGCCCTGTGGCTTCTCATTGCCCCGTATCGACCCTGTGGGCTCTACACCGGCCCACGCTGCCCCGCGACCACGACAGCCCCCACGTCCACTCATTGCCCGTGCGGCGTCCTCGCTGCCTCGGGCTGCCCCGCGCCGCCCCATGCCACCCCGCGGCCCCCACATCCCCCGTGGCCCCCGCGACCCCCGAGGGCCCCACGGCCCCCATAGCACCCATGGCCTTCGCTCTGCCTCGCATTTCCCCATAGCCACACCGCGCCGCCTAGGCTGGGCCACCTTTCCAGACTGCCCCGTGCGGGCCAGACTGCCCAGCGCATGCCGTACTAGGTCGACTCAGACCGGGGCGACCCAAACCGGGTCGACCCAGGTCGGGTCGGACCGGGTCGGATCGGACCCAGACCCACTTTGACCCATTTACGCTCTTTTGTCCATTACTTTGACACCAGACATCCATTTGAAAAACCATCAATGGCGCTGGAAACCCTTGAGCGAGACGGTCCTGTTGGCATACCCCACTAGAGTTTTGGATAAGGTTGGGATATGATCTGGATGGATCGGGCACGAATCCTACCAGGCCCACAGGACTAAAAGGATAATAACCTACAAATCGGGCGTCTGATTGACACACCGTATGTTGAGTTGAGACCTCTATGACGTGGCAGTCCATTGGGATACTTCTTCCTGGGAATTCGTGGTAGTTAGAGTATCGACCAGTATCTTTTTGGAGTGGACTCTCCCGGAAACGAGCAAGCTTAGTGTAGAAACCTAGTAGTTGGATACGACATGAGAAAGGTATCCTTCATGGTTCTGTATTTGAGGATTCTAAATGGGCTGCTCTATTAATCCATGTGGTAATACCTTAGGATCCTTTGTGGGTCTGTTGTACTAGGATCCTGTTTGGGTTCGATGACGTACTGATGATGTACTAGGATCTTGTGTGGGTTTGACTACATACTGGAGATGTACAAGGATCCTGTGTGGGTCTGACAGCGTACTGACGATGTACTAGGATCCTATGTGGGTATGATGATGTACTATGATCCTTCGTGGTTCTGCCTCTTAATAGAGTATGATGAATTAGTAGTTACATCTAATGATCACTACTACTGTACCTATGTTATACCTGTTGTGAGTTGAGTTCATACCTGTGAGGTACTTTCCTTCATGGTAATACCTTGGTGGTATTCTTCTGTGTAGCGTACCTCTGTGGTACTTACCTTTGTGGTGTTACTTTCCTTTTGGAATAGTTGAGCATTGTGCTTTTGGGTTGGAACATGTGTTTCCTCTTGATTGAGATTGGTATACTTGATAACTTAGGTATATGTTTGGGAATATACCTAAGTGGGGTTGTCAGTTGATTTCATGCTTTTAGGTTATCCTCTATGGATTTTGTGAGACCATGAGGGTCTAGGGGTCCCTAATGACTATCGTTATACTCACCCCTACATGGGATATTCCCTTACCTTATGGTGTTTGGTGTAGACGATGGATAGCTCTGATCAAGGCTGAGGGTACCAGGACTGGATGGTGCCCAGAGGTGGACCATACGGCATGTCGGTACTCAAAGGAGACAAGTGGACTTGAAGTGGTGAGGAGGAGATCTATACCGACCCATCAGTTAGGAACCTCATCGGACAACCCAATTGTTGCCTTTCTTTTTCTTCAATTGTATTTTATTTTCATCTATACTTGTACCTTTACTGTTGGGCTTGTATTCTGGCCCCTTCTACCTTCAACACTCTTTTTTTTATACAGTTTACTTGTTGTTCATATCTTTCTATGTGCTTGGTTGAGTGTGTTTACATGTTATAAAGAAAATGCCTTCCTAATTTTAAGGAATATGCCTTTCGGTGCTAGTCCCCAACCCCTAGCCTATGGAAGGCGGGCTTGGGGTAGTCACGACACGGGCCCCGGGGGACGGGTCGTGACAAATTAGTATCAAAGGATTCAGTTCTACCATAGAACACATGAATATAATTTTTAATGCCAATAGTGTTACATGTAGTATGTGTGGTTATCAGTTTAGGGAATCCAGAGTTTGTGCAGTGGCCGGCGTATCCATACACCAGAACCCTGACTTCTGATTTCCAACTCAGTCCACGAAAACACTGATTGTGTGTTTGTGTCAAGAGCTTTCTTTGTGATCTCTTTTAGTCATCTCACCATGTATAACTTATTGATCGTGGCGCACCTATTTTTTTTTTCAGGATGCCTCCACCAAGACAACCATCTAGGGTTCCAGATATAGTACACATTGATAAGCCACCAAGCGAAGAGGCCTCAGTGTAGGGACCTCTTCCAGTAGTGGCACCAGTGGAGGCACCAGTGGTACCATTACCCGTTGGGCCACTGATTCCATAAGACCCAGCAGCAGAAGATGAACGCCTCTCGAGTGTGTTGCACGAGTTCAAGTGCTAGAGGCCACTGAGGATCCGGGGAGAGACGAACCCACATGCGGATGAGGATTGGATGGAGGCTGTGGTGAGAGTCTTCTAACTGGTAGGGACACCAACTAATCTGATGGTGATCTTTACTGCCAGTCTTCTATAGGCAGCAGCAGGAAGATAGTGGAGCTTGATGCTCTAGGTTCACGATGAGGTGTCACTTCTCTGGGCAGACTTCGAGAGCCTATTTCGGGCAGTTTTTGTCCCAACAACTCTTCGTGAAGTGCGTATATAGAAGCTTATTCATCTATAGTAGGGCATCATGACTGTGGCTCAGTACTCAGTGAGGTTCGTCGACCTCTCACGATACTCCACTGATATGGTGTGGGACCGATTCTTCAGGTCCCAGACCTTCGATCAGAGACTTAGGCGGGAGATCAGGGCTTCGATGATCTCACTCAACATCTCAACTCAGGCAGGGGTGATAGAGAGAGCCCTCTAAGTGGAGAGTCTCTTTGATGAGCAGTCACCAGTAGTGAGACCAACCACCAGTCATCATGTAGCGGAGTCTTATGAAACTGGAAGCAGAAAGATGACACAAAGTTCCAATAGGACTAGACATACAGGTGGATGACTGCATGACTCAGGACTGGTTGGGTGGGGTACCAAATACAGATCCAGTCATGTGAGGAAAAGGCAATGTTTCACATGCAATGGACAGGGACAAATAGCTCGGTACTGCCCATCCCTCCATATGGGTGATCAGAAGATGGTTGAGGGATCTCCCAGGCATAGACAGAGGTTCGACTGAGGAAGTACGCAGGGAGTAGATAGACGTGGCAGAGTAGTATTCCATCTAGCTGGCGGTGAGTGACAATTCGAGATATTACCGCCACCACCACTAGGAGTTCCACCTCGACCATAGGGAGTAGGAGGATAGGGGAGAGCTCAGTTCCATGTAGCTAAGGCCTACGATCATGGAACTCTAGATATGATACGAGGTACGATCTATGTCTCCTCCACCTTAGCTACAGTTCTTATAGACACAGGAGCCAATCACTATTTTATTGCCACTGCCCTCATTCATAGGTCGGTGATTTCAATGGAGCTGTTGGCTTGATCCTTACGGTTAGAGACTCCTACGGGTGTAGATTCAATGATTACGCACTAGTGCTAGCAGTGTGAGCTTACTCTTGGAGGTGAGATCTTCGACTGGGATCTCATTGTAGCAACTTCGAGGCCACATGACATCATCTTGGGTATGGAATGGTTATCTACAGTACATTCTTCGATAGAATTTATTAGGCGCAAAGTGTGGTGTGTCCGCAAGGATGGGACCAAGTTTACCTTCACCAGCGAGAAGGGAGCCTTTGCAATACAGGATGGAATTACCCAGAGAAGGGAAGAGACGATTACTCATCAGTTGGATTGCCTTATCCTCAGTGAGGTTGATGTGGAGAGTCTGAATTATGCTGTAGTGGTGAACCAATGTGCGGATGTCTTCCCTGATGATGTTTCAGGTATACCTCCTCACAGATTGGTGGACTTTTACATTGACTTGTACTATGGGACAACACCGATATCTACACCAGTGTATCGAATGGATCCCGCAGAGCTTCGTATGCTGTGCGTATAGCTAGAGGACTTACATGGGAAAGGTTTCATATGACCCAATGTTTCCCCTTGGGAAGCCCCAATTCTATTCGCCAAGAATGCGGATGGGAGCTTGAGACATTGTGTTGACTATTGGTGCATGAACTAGGTGATCGTGAAGAACAAGTACCCACTTTCAAGGATTGGCGACCTATTTGATCATCTGAAGGGAGCATGGTGGTTCTCAAAGATAGAACTCAGGTCAGGCTATCACCAGCTCAGAGTATGAGATTAAGATGTGCAAAAAATAGATTTTAGATGTCGGTATGACCATTATGAGTTTTTGGTCATGTCGTTTGGCATGAAAAATTCTCCAGCAGTGTTCGTGGGATTCATGAACAGGATCTTTCAGCCATACATTGATCACTTTGTAGTAGTCTTCATCAACGACATTCTGATCTACTCTGCTACTGAGGAGAAGCATGATTATCATTTGAAGATAGCTTTGGACACACTCCAAGAGCACCAACTTTATGGTAATCTCTCGAAGTTTCAGTTCTAGATTCGAGAGGTTCACTTTCTAGGACATGTCATATCAGAGGCTGGAGTTTTAGGGGATCTAGTGAATATTGAGGCGGTACTTGATTGGGAGCCACCTAGGAGTGTGATGGAGGTATAGAGTTTCCTGGGATTGGCCGAACACTTCTAGAGATTTGTGCCAGATTTCTCTAGAGTTTCTGCACCATTGTCAGCGTTGATGAAAAAGGGTCAACCCTTCATGTGGTCGGAGAAATTCTAGCGAAGTTTTCAGGAGTTGAGGTAGAGGCTGACTAGTGCACCCATCTTGAGGCTACCAGAGAAGGGTGTTGGGTGCGTAGTCTACTACGACGCATCAGGGACCAAACTCAGAGGTGTCCTGATGTAGGAGTGAGCAGTGATCACATATGGTTCTTGATAGCTGAGACAACATGATCAGAACTATGCCACCCATGACCTAGAGTTAGCATCAGTGGTCTTTGCCTTAAATATGTGGCGACATTACTTGATGGGAGAACGTTTCACAGTGTACTTTGACCACAAGAGTCTCAGATATATCTTCTCTCAGAAGAACCTAATACTGATAAAATAATGTTGTCTTGAGTTCCTATTTTACTATGATGTCGAGATAGTCTATACTCCTGGGAAGGGGAACATTATAGCAGATTCACTCAACAAGAGATCTTCTGTACAACTGCTAGGTGAGGCGACAGAGCAGTTGGCCACTTTGCAGATATCCTTCATGGATCGAGATGGAGAAACTTTCCTTCAGTATCTCACAGTCACTCCCCCACTCCTTCAGCGAGTTAGGGAGGTGTAGCGCAGGGACACTGACTACGAGGCTCGATGTGCTCTGATATCCCAGGACAAGCACCTTATAGATTTTATGAAGGTAGGGAGCACATCATCCTCTTTAGAGGACATACCATGGTACCAATATCTCTTCAGGAGGAATTATTTAGGGAGTTCCACACATCCCCTCTATTGGTACATCTAGGAGTGGAAAATATGTACCAGGACCTCCGATAATAGAACTGGTGTCCAGGATTGGAGAAAGCTATAGCAGAGTTTGTCTCTCAATGCCTCACTTCTCATCAAGTGAAGGCAGAGCATTAGGTACCAGTAGGTCTGATTCAGACTTTAGAGGTCCCAAAGTGGAAGTGGGATGGGATATGCATGGAATTAGTGATAGGACTTCCACGTACATCTAGAGGTCATGATTCTATTTGGGTGATCGTCGACCGACTCACCAAGTCGGCCCACTTCCTACCGATTAGAGAGCAGGGTTCAGTAGAGAGCTTGTGACGCCTCTATGTGTAGGAGATTATGCGGCTAAATGGAGTACCCTTGAATATTTTCTTTGATCGTGATACACGTTTTACTTCCTAACTATGGAAGGGGTTACAATAGGCTTTCGGGACGTAGCTTCGTTTGAGCACCGCCTTCCATCCTCAGACAGATGGCCAAACTGAGCGGACCTTTCAGAACCTCAAGGAAATGCTACACACTTGTGTCCTAGACATTGTTCATAGCTGGGAGGATCACTTTACTTTGGTGGAGTTTCCATATAACAACAGCTATCACTCCACCATTGGGATGACACCTTTTGAGGCATTGTACGGTCGACCTTGCAGATCACCTTTTTGCTGGACTGACTCAGGGAAGTTAGCACTCGTGGGAACAGAGATGTTTCAGGCTACCACAGAGAAGGTGTAGATCATCTAGGAGTGGATGAAGAATGCATATAGTAGGCAGAAGTCTTATACGGACAGGAGACAGAGACTTCTGGAGTTCAAGGATGGTGAAAATGTCTTTCTACAGGTATCACCTCAATGAGGATTGCAGAGATTTATTTGGGTTGGAAAGTTATCTCTGAGGTTCATCAAGCCCTTCCAGGTCCTCAACAGAGTTGGAAAGGTGACTTAACTCTTAGCTCTTCCACCTCATTTTCATTAGGTGAACACATCTTCTACGTATCCCAGCTGAGGAAATACGTGCACAACCCTTCTCACATCATCGACCACAGTGAGATGGACATCGATGATGGGGCGACATTTACGGAGGTTCCAGTAGATATTGAGGATCGAAAGGAGAAGGTCTATTGTGGGTGGTCGATACCTCTGGTGCATGTATATTGGTAGCATGCGCATCTCTAGGAAAGAACATGGGAGTGGGAGGCTCAGATACGTGCTCAGTACCCCCACTTGTTCCCTTAGATTGAGGTGTGGCTTACGGGGATGCAAAGCCCTGAGGTGGGGAGAATGTAAAGAACTGAAATTTCCATGTATTTTTTTAATATATGGGAATTTTATAAGTCCAAAAAATTTAAAAACATGTGATTCCGAGGCCTAGTGTGCCCAAAATGAATTTATGAACTTTTTTTCGGGTACGTTAAGTAAACGTGCGAGTAGGTTTTTGAAACATTGAAACTGGTGCTCAGAATTGAAATTTTAGGACACCATTGAACTCGCAGCACCAGTATTCTTTTAAGGAGTGTTTCACCTCGACGACAGTTGGTCGAGGGTGAAAGTTAGTTTTTGTGTTTTTCGTGAAAGAATCAAATAAAAAAATGATTAAATTTTTTATTTGTTGAAACCTACCACTTGTGTGTTAATGTGGTGGAGACCACATGAACTAAAACATCCCACATGGGTTATAGAGGTGGGGACCACCCGAACTAAAACCTTCATTTTTGAATTGAAAACATGGTGGTGGGGACTACCTGAACCCCTCATAATGGGGGGAGGAAACCTCTCAACTCCCCATATTAATTTTATGTGTCAACATAAAATTAAATGTTAAGTTCTTAATTAATTTTATGTGTCAACATAAAATTAAATGTTAAGTTATTAATTAATATTATTATGTTGGCACCTCTTTTCTTGGTAGGGGATTTTTGGGTTGAAAAAGAGAAGGGGGGGGGGAGACTTGGGATAAAGCTCTCCAACAAAGAACGCACTCTGGAATTAAAGAATGAGGATGACGTTCGAACCAACATCGGAAGTGTGACCTCGGAAGTGACGATCATTGGAACTCTCTTCACCTTCACCATTTCCATCTCATGACCTACGTCAAAAATCCTCCAAGGTAGGGGTTTAATTCTATGTGATTATTACTACCCATGTTCTTCCCTTCTAAACAAAGAACGTGTATCAACTATCACTAACTAGTTGATCTGCGGATGTTTTCTTTTGCGTGTTTGGGAAATAGTGATTGATGAAGGTTGAGGGGTTTGATGTTTTAAATATCTTCCATACACATTCTTGATTCATGATTATTGTTGAGCTTCTTGATATCGCTCTAAATATGAGGGTATGTGCCAAACAAACATGGCCTAACCCCTCTTCCACTCTTCATGAATGGTGTATTCTTCGTGATGGAAGAAGGTTGCTTCGTGTCACGACGACGAACGAAGAGCGGCTGGCCGAACCAGCTGCCAGTGAGGTGTGGCGCGTAACTGTGCTATGCGGAGAGGAAGGTTGGCCAACCTGCCAGCTGTAGAGGACTGCCACATCGTGGCCGCCTCATGCCGCACCATGTCCCCGGCGCCACCCTAAGGCCTCTCGCCGCCCTGCACTGCCTCGCGGCCTCTGCAGTCCCCTCACGGCCAAAACGGCCCCCTCGTGGCCTCCTTGCTGCCCCATGCCTCCCCACACCGCATCGCGCCACCCCACATCCTTCACTGCCCCCACGGCCCCTGCAGCCCCTGACGGCCTCCGCCCCGCCCCACGCCGCCCCGCGACCTCCGCGGGCCCCACGGACCCCGCGGACCCTCGCGGCCTCCACACCGCCTCCCGCCGCCCCGCGGCCACACCGCACCGCCCAGGCTGGGCCGCCAAACTGGGACACCCAGCATGGGCCGGGCCAAACCCAGTGGGCCGGGTTGACCCAAACTGGGTTGGCCCAGGCCGGGTCGGACGGGACATAGACCCACTTCGACTGATTTGCACTATTTTGGCCATAACTTTGGCACCGGACGTCCGTTTGACGAACTGTCTGCGGCGCCGGAAACCCTGGAGCAAGACGGTCACTTTGGAATACCCCAATAATGTTTTGGATAAGGTTGAGATATATTTGGGTCAGATTGAGCACGAATCCAACCGGGACCTCGGGACTAAAAGGCTAATAACATACAGACCGAGCGTCCGATTGACGCACCGTCTATTTCTTTGAGACCCCTATGATGTGGAGGTCCATTGGGATACTTATTCATTGGACTTCATGGTAGTTTGAGTATCAACCAGAACTTTGTGGAGCAGACTCTCTCGGAAACGATCAAGCTTAGTGCCGAAACCCAGTAGCTGGCTGTGACATGAGAAAGGGATACTTCATGGGTCTATATTTGAGGATTCCACATGGACCGCTATAGTAATCCATGTGGGACTACCTTAGGATCCTATGTGGTCTGTTTTACTAGGGTCCTATGTCGGTCTGAAGATGTACTGATGATGGACTAGGATCCTATGTGGATTTGAAGATGTACTGGAGATGTATTAGGATCCTGTGTGGGTCTGACAACGTAGTTACGATGTACTAGGATCCTATATTGGTCTGACAACGTACTTACAATGTACTAGGATCTAGTGTGGGTCTGAAAATGTACTGCGATCCTTCATGGGTCTGCCTCTTAACAGAGTAAGATGAATTAGTAGTTACATCTAATCATCTCTACTATTGTACCTAAGTTATACTTAGTGTGAGATGAATTTGTACCTGTGTGGTACATTCCTTCGTGGTCATACCTTGGTGGTATTCATCTGTGTAGCGTATCTATGTTGAACTTACCTTTGTGGTTTTCCTTACTTCGTGGAATAGTTGAGCTTTGGGATTTTGGTTTGGACCCTGTGTTTCCTCTTGATTGAGATGGGTATACTTGATAACTTAGGTATATGTATGGGAATATTCCTAAGTGGGTTTGTTAGTTTATTTCATGCTTTTTGGTTATCCTTTGTGGATTTTGTGAGACCTTGAGGGTCTCGGGGTACCTACTGAGTATCATTATACTCACCCCTATATGGGCTATGCCCGCACCTTGTTGTGTTTGGTGCAGAAGATAGACAATCCTGATCGAGGCTAAGGGTACCAGGACTGGACAGTGTGTGGAGGTGGACCATACGGTGTGTTGGTACTCAGAGGATACGGGTGGATTTCGATTGCTGAGGAGGCGATCTATACCTACCATTCAGGTAGGAACCTCGGAGGATAACCTAGTAGTTGTCTTTCTTTTTCTTTAGTTGTATTTTATTTTCAACTATACTTGTACCTTTACTGTTGGGCTTGTATTCCAACCCCTTCTACATTCCACAGTCTTTTTTTATACATTTTACTTGTTGTTCGTATCTAGTTGTGTGCTTGGTTGAGTGAGTTTACAGGTTATCAAGGCAATGCCTTCCAAATTTTAGGAAATATGCCTTTCGGTGCTTTTCTCCAGCCGCTGACCTATGGAAGGCGGGCTTGGGGTAATTATGGCACGGGCCCCGGGGGATATGTCATGACAATATCAACTATAATTAATATTAAAATAAATCCAAGTGGTATGGGAAACATTGATTTAAAGACACATTTTTATTATACTTATGAGGAATTCATAGGACTTATTATGTGATAGGTGAGTCCTGTTATAGCCTATCAATGCATTGGTAGGTCTCATAAGAAAAACTAGGTGTAGGCTCGAGGCCTGGAAAAAATGGTTATGTATGGTCTTAACATTAGTCCTTGAATGAATGTTTTCGATACCCTGCATTGTGCATACCCTCGTAATGATTCTAGTAAGTTAAAGTCCATATGATTATTCAACTAGTAAAATATCTATGGCTAATGATCATAATTTTATGATCCAATATTAACCAATTTAATATTTTTAAGTTCACATGGGTTTATGTTTTATATTTAAATACATACTCGTATAGAAATTCATTTATAAAGAAGGATTAATACCCAGTTTCCAAAACATAAATAAAAAGTTACAAATTTATATAACATTGCATGATTTGAATCTATGTATTGGATGATAAATAATAGTATTTCAAGTGAAATTCTGAATAAATATTATTTTATGTGTAATTTTTTATCCGAACACCTGCAATGTCATGGAATGATTATGGTTGGTCATTATCTTACTTATAGGTGGCATTTCATATATTTTTTCTCAAGTACCTACATTTTTTTATAATTCATTTTCTTTAAATAAGTTTAGAAATTTTTTCATAAGTCTATCATAAAATCTATTTCACAATATCTCAAGAAAATGATGATGACATGTTATGGGAAATGTTAATTTCATGATTTAAAGTATGTATTCTAAAGAAAATTTTGAAAATAAAATTTATTTCCTAATGGTTTTCTTTTAAAACCCCTTACTGGTAATTTTAAATTCTAACCCTATGTTTTAAATACCTTTTTATAGGTTCAATAGATTTATTGGTGACATTCATTACATTGTGGAGGCAACTCTTTGATGTATAGTTTTTTACGATTTTGAGGAAATTTAACAGTTGTATCTAATTCACCAAAACCTGGACTGGTAAAGATCCTCGTTTATGTAATATGTTGTGTAATTTTCAGCTTCTTTTTATAAAAATAATTATAACGCATATTTTAGCACAAGCTCTGGGAAACTAGGGTCGGGTCCTTACAATGGATTTCTTTATTTTTTATGAACTCAGCATGCTGGTGTTGTAGCTATTTTCCATTTAAGTAAATTTATGTTTCATTTTTTTATTTAAATAAAGATGACATCAAGTGACTTAATATGTTACTTATTTACTTAGGCATCAACATAGGATTCTCATTCAAAATGATACCAATAGTTTTTATGGCCTTATAGATTTAGAATAAATTTTAATATCTATTAAATATCTTGATTTTAATGCTAGAGTTATATATATATATGTATGTGTGTGTGTTACAGATTAAAAAATATAGAGTTTGGGTGCCTATATTTCCCATTCATTGATGACTATGAATACTAAGATAATTATGAATTAAATTTCATTATAATTTCACAAGTTGTGAAATTTATATATTGTAGAGATCATTGGATGTTTTGTATATTCTGACCACATTAATGCACATTATATTAGTTTTTCTTTTTATTGCGTGGTTTTCATAACAGTTTTAGTAAATTGTTAAACATGTTTTAGTCCTTTTTATAATTTCTTTATTTTTAATTCTTATTTTTTATACATGTTTTGTTAGTTAATGTATATTAAAATATAGTTCATGGAGAAAGTTTAATAAAGATCACACATCGATACAAAATATAAGCAATATCCAATAAATGAAATTAATGGAAAATATATTTCATATTAAAAAATATTTATTTTTTGTTATATATATATATATTGGTTTTTCTTTTCATGTTAATTATTTATAACTGTAGTTCAATCTTCAGAAAAGAAGGGTGTAATGTGGTTATTATGTTTTAAGATTCATGTTTGACATAATCATAGTTGGGTCAATGACTGAATTTGATAAAGTTAGTTATATTAATTATTTTATGATTTATATCAAAATATTCTATTTTTAATTTTATAAAATTCATTGTTATTATAGTCTTTCAAAAATGTTGAGTCGTATATGAATGAAGACCTTACCCATGTAAGAAGTTTTTTTAAACTATTTGTTATGTATGATTAAATATGAATTAATCATGTATGTTAATTTTAATAAAATTTTAAAAAATGAGTATTTAGATAATCATTTTCTTTAATTAGTTATTATGTTCTATTTTTTAGGGTTTTCACTATTGTATAAAGATTTACTGATTTATAAAACAATTAATAGTCTTTACATGACTTTAATTTAGAAAGATACATCAGTAATTCTAATTTACATGAGAAGTAAAATCATGCACTCATATGAGGGAGAGAGAATTAAAAACTCCACAAAACATTGAAATCCATTAAGTCATGTAACTCAAGAAAAAAAAATCAATGTAACATACATACATAACTTCAAAGAAAAATATAGGTATAATTACCAACTTAAACAAATTAATATAAGAAAAATTATCTATACCAACATTATATTGTATATTAAACCTAATTAAATGTATAAAGATATTA
Source organism: Viscum album (assembly GCA_963277665.1). Lineage (NCBI taxonomy): Eukaryota > Viridiplantae > Streptophyta > Magnoliopsida > Santalales > Viscaceae > Viscum > Viscum album. The sequence continues at coordinate 810,907,560 of OY728135.1, read as the reverse complement.
CTATAAAAAACTAAACAAAATTCCAATCATTCCATACTTTACTCAAATTACTAATTTGAATTGAAAATAATTTATTAAAGTAAAATTTCACAGAATCATAAATGATAAGTTTTTAAATAAGGTAAACATAAATTAATAATATTACACGATTTATGTAAAAAACCATCAAAATTAGTTTACTATAAATATCAAAATACATTAAAAACCCATCCATTAATAATTGTTAAAATACGGCGTTATTTTTATCATTCATTTGGGTAAACAACTAGCAAGCATATGCCATGAGTAACCTATAAATTAACTCAATGATTTCACACCCCCTACCTTATTCATTGAAAAGTTGTATCAAACTAATTATATACAAATAACGCTTCAAGGATAACCAAAAATCTCATATAAACCATTAGACAAGATTTCATTACCCTTGAATCCAAGATAAGATGCACCATAATTAATGAATCACTAAACTCTAAGAAAAACAATATAAGTATTATTGAGTCATTTTTGTTAAATGAATTATTTTAAATAAGTGGTTTTGATAAATCACATCATACTTTTTATTTTACTTACATATACATGAAATAATGGTTTTTCAATTTTTCTATAAATGTAAATTTCTCTTTATGTTTTATATAAAAATATTCAATTTTCATCTTATAAAATTATTCGTTATTATACATTTTTGATGATGTGGAGTGTATTTGAATGAATACCGTACCGATATTTTTAATGTTTAATTTCAAACTTTTTATCAAGTATGATAAAATTTTAAATTACTAGGAATGTCTATCAATTTATTCTTTAGCATGGAATATGGTTTTTATTTTTATAGGGTTATTTTTTCCTTTGTGTTTTTATATTATGTTTTTTGATATGATCATATTTTTTTAGTGATTGAAATTTCATCTATTGTTTTTATAAAAAATAAAACTTTTTTGATGTTTTTCGCATTAACTTATATTGTATCAAAAATATTCAACTTTCAACATTTATTTTTAGTAAAAATTGATGTTGGATGTGTCTTTCGATGTCAATTTTTTACTAAAAATTGACTTCCAAAATATTTTTTAGAATCAAAATAAAAAATCATTCGACATTGGTTTTCAAAAAAAATGAAAAACAAGAATATTTTCCAAAATATAAATATAAGGACCTTCTATTTCTGTTTGTTACAAAAACCTATGTCAAAGTTACCTTCAACATTAGTTTTTTAGAAAAAATGATATCGAAATTTTACAATAACATCTTCAAAATTGGTTATTTATAAAATGGATATTGAAACATTGGTTAAATTTGCAATTATTTAATGTTTCAATGATAGTTTTTTAAAAAATGACATCCAAACTCTTATTTTTAACATCTCTTGGATAATTGTCGATTAAAACCGATGTTAAAATTTTAAAAACCCTACATTAAAATACGATTTTACACTAGTGGACATTAAAAATGTTATATGGATGATGAGAATAGGTTTTTAAAGGGGTTGGTCAAGGTAAGAGGATCTATATGGTGTATAGAAGAGAGGATAAGTGATTCCTTTTATAGAAAATAAAAGGACACACATGGAGTTAAAAATTAAATAAATACAATGAATTAACATTCACATGAAAGCAAAATAATGTGAACATAAATTCAAAGAAAAGATAGGATACTATTTAAATCCAATTAAATGATAAAATTTGGACCAGTTTATGTGGTATTTTAATCCTTATCTTTTGTTTTAACCCCTTCGTTAAACTTTTTTAACGATAACCGTGTTAAGGAATTTTTCAATCATACTAAGTTATAACTTCACTTATAAGGTAATAAGTTTCTCATAAATGGAAAAGGGGTGATATTTTAGACATTTTTGATCTAACATGTCCACTTTCATAATTTTATTTTTTAAAAAATATATAAATTAAATATTATGTTTCTTAAAATATAAATATTTTAATTTTTGATACTATTAATTTAATTTAACTTTATAGACATAGACATAAATATATAATTAAAAAATAGAATTTTAACACATGTATGATATGTAATATCTATCTAAAAAATTCATGGAACATAATAATTCATTCAAATAATATTACTTTTAATATTTTTATAATCATTTATTTTATTTTTTTGTTAATTGAATAAATATAACATCCTCACTACAATATTATTTAAGGTAATTATTTCATCATAAAAAATTAGAAATAAATTTAAATGATTAAAAAATCATTTATCAGTCAAATAACCATTTATAACTGAACATAATTTTTTATTCCTTTCACAAAATAGTATAGATGTTAAAAGTAAGAAACTGACATTATTGACTTTATCTTTTACATAAATATTATAAAATTCCAAATTAAAGAAAAATTGTGAAAAGTTTCCATGTTTTAAAAATAAGTATGAACATGGATGAAATAGAATCATCCAATAGTATAAAGTCAACTCTTAAGGACATTTTTTTCGTATCATATTTTTGTAACCTTAATTACCTGACTTACTTTTACACTAGTGACCGTTATTTAATATGGTTACTATCCATAATGACCAAAAATAAAATGGCCATATTTAACAAATTTATACATCCTAATTCTAAATATGTAATATATTTTTAAAGATTTAATTTCTATAAGTTCCAGAAATTAATTTATGATTAAAATGTAAACTGCAACGAAAAAGAGTTTTTCAAAAAAACCCTTTTTAGGTATAATTTATTTTATACCAAATTCAAACATAAAATTGATTCCAATAAAATCAATTGAATTATTAATAATACAATAGAACTAATATAAATTTTAAACTAATTTCAAATAAAATAGAACTTTATAAATAAATTTTTTAATAAGAAGTAGTATTTTTTAGTATTCACTGGAAACTTATTCATTTTTGAAAAATCAAAAAATTTCAATCTAAGCTAATTTTGATATGATGATTTCAAAAATAAAAATAATTTAATAAAATTAAATTTATTTAATTTCATAATATAGGATTTAATTATATTCCTAAATAAAACAATATTTATTTAACTATTGTTTCATTAAATGAAAAGATTATTATAATTAAATCTCGGATGTTATAATATTAAATTTTCAAAATGAATAACTGTGATCTTATAATTCATCAAGCGCTACAGTTACTAACATACACTATGGTGGAATTTTAGTCCTAATGGAATTGGATAACATTCAACAATTATTCCTTTATGGATGATTCATTGGATAGAATCATCGATATCCTATAAAAATGAAACTATGATGATATTTATATCTTACATATCATGTATTATTCATAAAAATATTCCAAAAAAAAATTCCATTCCTTCTCCATCAAGAAATAATTTCATAAAGATAAAATTCATTTACCATCCACATAAGTGAACCATGCATCTGGAATATATTTTTCAAACATGGATCATATGTGTGCACACCCACAATCCAAAGATTATTAAACTATTTTATCAAAGGTTGGAAGTGTACATCTATATAATTACTAGTATTATAAGGTCCATATATGAGTATAATCCAAACTATTAATGGTTTTTTCATACTCCTCTATGGATAAAAGTTATAAATGTGAATGAAAATTTTCCATGGTTTATGAAAAGTATCCATCTAACCCTATATATTAAATTCTTCACAGGATAGACACAATATCACATTAAACACCTTATCTAAAAAATCAAGATATGAAGAATAAAATTCAAACAATTATAATTCATCTATAAGATGAATGAACTTATCATTATCCCTATTTCTCTGAGTATCATTCTAATGCATATTTGTTTATATTCCATCTGACATGAAAATATGTTATAGTCTATTTATCAATGGAAAATGCCAAAAAACAACCAGTGGCATATGATATGGTGTTCCATAAATATTTATCTTTCATCAAGAAATGACACATTTTATATAATAATTTAGGCCAACAATTTCCTCCCAAAATAAGATTCAATTATCAAGAATACATGATTTTTTAGAACATCCAAGTTGGTCAATTAAATTTTATTCCAAATTATAGTTAGAGGAAATTCCCACATCATATGGAAGTAATTCATTAAAAAAGGTATGAATATAATTTATGGAAGTATTAGAAATTACATACATGGGTTTCCCATGAAACTATTGTATTAGAAATTTCAACTTTTCATTTTACCGCATTGTTGATATACTAGATTCGTGATAGAATCCTTCAAATTTTCCACCCTCTAAACATCATCATTTCTATTACATGAATCATATGTAATTTTATAATTATCTTTTTTAATTGGTATATTTTATTTCTAATGGCGATGAATAAATGTAACCAGTCATATAATAAATTCCCAAATAATTCCCCCTATTTAGATCAAGGACATTTTGAGACTATATTTTTTCCCCATTGTGATACCATATATAATAGTTTTAAACAAAAAATTTGATATGGTAGGAAATATTTTCACAGAATAAAAAAATTCATCCAACATAATTATAACATGGGTAGTGTATAATACCTATATCTAAATCGTTGTTAAATGAAAAATATAAAAAACAATCTAATGTTTTAAAAAAGATTTAGATTTGATCAATATCATACATCCAACTTTTATCCATTGTATTAAAAAGATATAAAAATATTATATGTATTACGTCAAATAATTGAAAAAATATTGATGTCAAACCCAAAATATATTTAAGGAAATAATACGTGTTCAATTTATTTCAATCTCTTTTAAAAAAATTAAAATAAGATTAAAATCAAGTCTATTTTAAATAACTTTTTTATTTTTGTGCACAAATACTAAATTTAACATACATGAATACATCAATATAAAAAAAAACTAATTTTATCATGAACACTAAAATTTGAAAAAAGAAAAGGCCACTTTTTAAATAATTCAAACTATATATTTATCTCTTATACCCTTAATTTCATAACTCTATCCCACGAGATAATAGAATACCATGTATATATATATAACCATAATATTGAAATCCATTATATCAATGTGTAATACCTATACATAATACCACATAAAAAAGTATATGTATATCATAACTAACAAACGAGTCAATACGAGACTTTCAATATAAAAGACAATAGTGTATATCAAACATGAGCAATGATCTACATAGTGGTCTAAATATCATAATTTACAAACCAAACATCGAATTAATTGAGTTTTTTTAATAACTATATTATATTAGTAATAAAATATCTTAGTGTTTAGTATAAAATTGGTCATAACAAATGCTTACACAAAATTACCCACTCAAGGTATAAAGAACAAAAAAAGATCTCTTTAGACATATCAAAAGAAATGAATATTATATAATATTTTTTCCATTTATATACCATATTTATTGTAAGATTTTAATGTTACAAAAATTCTTATTTATATTAAATTTTACATTCGCCACACATTTTAAAATAACAGAAAAATTATGGAGAAGATACATATATATATATATATAATTTTAGATAAAAAGTGTTCTCTAGGAAAAACTATTTTAAAGTTGAAAAATAATACCTAAATGGAAATATTTTTTTAGAAAAAAATATGAAATAAAATATGTTTTATAAATCAAATCTATATTTAAATTTTTATTAAAAAATACCAATCTATATATTTGAACCATATATTATATTTTAAATCCAAATATGTATAATTTTTATTTTTAAAATAAAACATTGAAATGGATAATTTCATAACCACATAATACATTCAAAAAACAAAAAAAGTAATATAATAATTAATTATATATTTACCACAAATATAATATGAAATAATATGTTTATATTTTATTTATGAATACTTGTAATGTAAATAAATTAAAAAAAATACATATCCTATAATCGGATTAATTATGTAATACTGTAAATAATATAATCAAAAGGAACCCTCATTCAATGAATTGGTAATAATAATGAACTAAAAGAATCTATGTTAGTTTTTTATACCTAGAAAAAATTTAAAAATGATGAATATAAGAATAGATGATGTATTTATAACTCACCAATTCGATGGTAATGAAGAATGGGATCAAAACACAAATTGAAGAGAGTTTGTATGTGGTGGGGAAAAGAAGGGAATTTTACTCATTGGGTTGAATCCAAATGGGATTGATATGAAAGTATGGAAGGCCACATGGATGGGGTTTAATTTTAACGTTGTGCCAATGGTTTTTTAAAATGGTTGGTATAGCTTGAATATATACCAATGATGGTTGAAAATTATTCATGTGTTTATATCTAAAATAAGTTATACCAATGTTTTTTAAAACAATTGGTACAAATACCATTTATAATAGTGTAATCCCTTTGTATTCATCAAACATAAAATAAGATTTCAATACTATAATCAATCCTCAAAACATTGTGTGGTTGTATTTATTGTTACCTCAAATTCTGGTTAAGACATGACTTGAGAAATTTCTAGATTTTTTAATTTGATCCCAAACTTAAGTAATTTCATATTAAGAGTGTATTTCTCAATATACATTAACTTTAATATTTTGTCACACTTCATCTTGATTTTTATACTTCTCTATAAATCATATTTACCTTTTCTTGAAACAATAGTCAATATCCTTAATCTTATTAATTTTACCCTTTCGTTGTTAATTTTTGACATCATTTATGTTTTTAGAATTTTCATATAGTACTGGATCTATCCTAGTAGATCTTCTCTATTTCATGATTTTGTTATATTTTATAGACCCACTATTATTAAAATTTGGAGAATCTATCCTCAATTTCTATATTTATAGAATCTTTGGATCCAATATATTTAGAGATATTTACAAAAGATATGATCATCTCTTATAAATCCATATCCAATTTCTCTAACATCTCCTCAAGCTATGTGATATCCTCATAATGACTTTCTACAATTCAATAAATCAACAAAACTAATTATATATGTGATAAATACGTCACTTAATTTAATTCATCAATTCATATGTCATTTTTCATATGCTCACTACCACTTATGTTTGTTTCTTATTATCAATATATTTAACAGGAATTATCACTTACCACATGATTACAAGATTTTGTTGATTCAATTGAGGAGTTAAGGATATCTATTTCCATAGTGGTAGATTGAACTACCAATCCTTGTCCTTTCAAGCCAGATCTTTCTTCTTCATTGTTACCGTACAGATTGAATGAAACTTCTTCCTCTTGACATGAGAGGGATTCTTTCTTCAACATTCTCATCTGTTTATTTTTTCTATTCATCATAGTTTTGTAAAAAATATAATTATAAATTAAAAATGATAAATATTTCTCAAACTAAACATCATTATAAATATTAAAATATAATGAAATCATAAAAAAAGAACAATATTAAAATATGATATTCAAATAATAGGTAAATCAAAATCTATTATCAATTGAAAGGACCAGTTAGGGATGTATTCCACACCGAGAGGGGGATGAATCTGTGTTTTTGACTTTTAATACATTTTATCCCTTTATTTTTTCATCTTTTATTTTTAAGGTGAAAGTTTGTCTTTTTATTTATTATCACCATCATTATTTTCATGAAACACATAAAAACAAACACAAAGAAGACATGATATTTATACGGTTCAAATTTCAATAATTAATTCTAATCCTGGGTGTGAACAAAAAAATCCATGATCAAGTGACCTGTTAGAAATAAACCTATGAGCTACAACAAAGATGTAGTATCCATGAAATTTCATTACAATATAGTCCCTAGACAGTGCATCAGTATCCCACTAGGTCTTTATACTCCCACCGATCTGTTTCATAATAAGTGTAGAGTGAAAAAAATAAATGTTTCACCAATGTATTTATTTTCGTTAGTATGAATCTTGGATTTTAATTTTCCACTAATCTTACATGTATAGTAGAATGAATGAAACACCTTCTCCACCTTTTATATCAAAAATAGTGCAGACACCCACTTCTTTTTTTAGTAGTGCATAATGATATTTGAACTTCTTCATATTAACAATAACAACCAGATAAGCTGATACACTTTTCTTCTTCTGTCCTGAATGGAGAATAGAACCCTCTTTGATTATTCTTACCTTTCATATATGTAAGATTTTTTATATTCTATGAAATATAAAATACACATCACTTCCTTATTTTTCTCTCTTCATTTTATTCCTTTCTCAATTCACCCAAATTGCAATGGATCCTCCTATTCCTCCTCCTTCTTCAATGAATTATGAACAACACTAAAATTCACTCTCAAATTTCATTGATATACATAGTTTTAGTAATTTATTGTAGTAAAGGGTTTTATCTTTCCTTGATATAATTAATTTTTTCTCACAATAAAAATGTAAAACACCACACTCACATAGTTTTCAGACTTCACAGTATATATATATATATATATATAGTTTTAGCATATATTCTTCCTTATTAATTATCTTTAAATGTATTATGAATGATGAAATAAAATGTACTAATTTAATTTGATTTTTGGTAATTCAAAACCCATTTAAATATTGAATCATTAAATACCATATTTGATTGGATTTTTTTCCTTCTTTACTCACATTGTTTTAGAGATAACATATTTTTTCCTTTCCAAAATATTTCAATGTAAAAATATTCAATATCCATTTATACTTGAGTGTGGTTAGGAAATATTGAGTTGTAGACATTACTCCATTATTTTATATGTAAGACCCTCCACAAATCCATTTTTGCTTTCAAATTCTTCTTCAATCATTAAACACTATATCTTCATATTTATTTTCATTTATGATCAGTTCATTTATCATTAGAATAAAATTTCCCTATTTCATCACAACTCATTTGAATAAAAAAAATTATAAATTGATGATAAATAATAAAATATAGATGATTCTTATATAAAGAAAAATTCGTACTCATGAAGATAATGGTTACACAGATGAGTTAATGCTTAATAAAAATTTACGATGATGATTACATAGGTGGTAATTCATATTAATGTTGTGTAGATGATTTTAAACTATTTGTGTAATCAATTTCATTCTAATAGAAACCCGATGATGATGATCACACATATTTTTAAGTAACTAATGCATACACATTGTTGGAAGATCATACTTCTCAAATTTTAATATTATTCGACAATTTTTTGAATTTAAATTTCACTAATAGTGTGTATGTAATTTTAATTATTAAACATCATAGTTTTCATTTCAATTAAACCTTTGATTGATTTATAAAATTTCTTCAGATAATAAACACATTCTGTCATGTCTCGTTCTAATTTCCATGTACTATGGATTCTCCTACAATCATGTATGGAATTATTGTGATATTTGATAACTCTATTAATAGTTCTTGAGATATTTATTTATGTTCTAATGGTGGAACACAAATTAAAAAAGACTTTCTCAATATGTATTGTATCATACCATGAAGGAAACCAAATACATGACTTCAATTCTACCCTAATATCCCTAAACATTTCAAATTTTAAATTTAGCAGTTTATCTCAATTACTACACCAGTTTCTATATTTCATTTCTTATTATATACCATACAATATTCTCTATATAGGCTTGATCAAATCCCTTAGGCACTGTCCTACAATGATGGGTCACTCATGGCACCCACCCAAGTGCTTTCTACCCTCATGCTCTTACGCTGACCCATATAGAGGATCTCCCTCCTCTATAGTTATCCAAGATAGATTTATCCCATTTAAGATTGGCTAGTAAGTCCCTTTGAGATAGCCTAAATACTTTGTTGTTCAACTAGTCATGATTTTTCCTTACATTTTCCAACTCATATTCTTAAATTTATTTATAAAAATAACAATCCACAAAAAAACTCAAGAACTAACTTCATTCTTGGCTTCAAAATCTTATTGATCCTTTATTTTAATAAATACTAAATCATCACCATAATTATAGATATATAAAAAATTTCATTATAAATTAACCATGATACTCTAATCTTTAAACACCTATTACCTTCAACATAAATTAATCTTCCAAACTTGAAAGGAAAGAAATGCTTTATTTCATTTAAAATATTACAAGAAAAATTAAAAACCAGTCATTAGATATGTATGTTATGGATTTTTATTCTCCTAGAATTAGGGAAAACATATTTTTAATTATGATCTTACTTGGTTAGTTTAAAAAACCATGCTTCCAAGCTCTTTTCATTTTAATTATTCTTTCTTCATTATTTCCATTCCATGAAAACACACACAATACACACAATGTGGAATAATCATAAAGAATCATATTCATAACATAAATTAATATTTAAAATCATACATTACCGGTGTTAATGTCCTGATACTCATTAATGTAGAAAAAAATGAATATAGTATTGCATCAATCATGTAGGTGGTTGAACCATTCCAAAAATAACATGTTATACTAAGGAATGGGTGTGGGTATAGAGTTAGAATACAATAATATTATATTTTTAGAAGCATAATGATTTTATTAAAACATCATAATAGTGGTCAATATGATTTAGAAAATCTATGATAATATGGTAATTGAAAAGGTTAGTGATGAACTAGAAACGTACTTTGATGATTTCGCTCCTTCTCAAAAGAGGTCCTTTAAAATTAAAGGATTTGGGCCTCTTTATTGGAACCAGAGGGTTGAAAAAATAGAATAATTTTTTAAGAGAGGAAATTTGGGTAGGGAATTCAAAATAAAATTATATAAAAGAGTGGCTTGGGAGGTGTAGAAGAGGGGTCCTTTATAGGTGAGTTTTGAGTGTCATTTGTGAAAAATACTCATTCCATAAGGTATAGGGTTGTCATTTTACAAGTTCAGTGTATCCAAAGGGGAAAATTATTGTATATGGATTTATAAACCCCTCACCCACCAAATTTATATATATTTTTAGAAATAAATTAGTTATTTACCCCTCATTTTAAAACCCTTTACCATATTTTAACAGTATCGTGGTAACTTAAATTTTATCTCTGTAACTTATTCTTTTCATAAAAATGAAATTAACCCTCTTAGATAATTTAAATGGTGTGATTCGAAAACAAAAAATCATATTATTGAATTCAAATTATAAAATAGACTATAATTTATTTTAAATAATAAATTCAAAACACATAAAAAATTAGAAAACTATATTTGAATCATTAAAGTAACTTCAATATCATTCATTAACAAGTAATAATAATTAAATTATTTTTTTAATTACTAGAATATATAATCCAAAAAATTCCTTAAATTTTATAATCCTAATATTATCAATTTGTCTTTTAAATTAAAAAAATACATAATAAAAGAAATGTATTTCATTAAAACATATTTCATTGACCATGAATCATTAAATTTTGATTCATTATAACTCCATTTTATTTGATATTATATACATATTTTTCAATAATAACCATAATGTTTTAAATAAAATTTTATTTATATGAATATTAAAAGAATTAAATTAAATTTAGAATAAATTATGTATTAAACCATAATTTATTTATTGTAATAGATATTTTCAAAAATAAATTCTTTTCTTTTAATTTTATTCCAATGTTATTTATGAATTGACAAGTGAAATATTTTATATGTAACTAGTTATTTAATTATATATATAAAATAATAAATATAATTATTAGATAAAAGTATAACAAATGACCACATATCCAATAAAAATATATCTAAGGTCCATATATCCAATGAATATATATATCTAAGGATAGAATTAATGACAGTCATATTATACTCTTATATTTAACTTTACATGCTTCACTAAAATTCTTTCATCCTTTTTATATTATTTTCACTCAAAATTTCTATTATATTTTTAATATTTTTCCTTATCTCATTAGTTATAATTGATAGTATAATATTTAAGGCAAACCATTAGGATGGAGATTTCTTATTCTTGGTCTCTTTATTTACTAAAGGCTTTATTCCTCTTGTAATTTTCATAGTGATTATTCATATTGATATGAAAAAATGTATTTTTTTATTATAATATTTTATATCAATAAAATATATCATGTTTCATTTTAGTTTTATTTGTGTGTGAAACAGAGTATTAAACACATTAAAGGGGTTAAAATGTAGGGTGTTATAGTTTTTGTATCCAGAATTGTAAACCTATAAGTTTCCTAAATTTTCCCTAACTACACATACCAAGTTCTTTATATATTTATCCATAAATGAAAACCAAAGTGGGTAAATATAATAAACAATAAAATAAAAAATAAACCATCCTATGGAAAAATTATCCTATAATATTTTAATATTCGAAACCTTCAATATAAAAATTACACCATTAGTTAAGCCTACGTTAATTTATACTTTAAACAATAATTCATCTTCACAAAATCCAAAAAATCACTTTCTTATAAAGATTCTCTATAAACATCCTAATTAAATTTCAAGACCTAACATTCAGAAAACCTTGATCACATAAGCTCTGAAAAATTAACTAACCTTTTTCCCAAAAAAACATTAATTAAATCACACACAAATCAAAAAAATTAATCATGAAGGATCCCAAAAATATGTTAAACTTTTCCCCAAAATAAACTTAATTAATTTTTTATAAAATCACTTTCCAACTTCAATTGTTATCTACACATTATATTTCATATTCTAAAAAATAACCATTTTTTTAAATTACCATAATTTCCATTACGTCAAAACATTTAATAAACTCCAAAGTTATATCATACTTTTAACTAAGGACAACTCAAAAAAATATAAACCCATTATGTTATCTCAAACTCTTAAATTAATGTCGTCTAACAATATCTTAACCTATAATGTATTTAAACCCTAATCTGATACCAATCTTCACCACTTGAACCTAATAATTCCATAATAAAATGTCTTACACAAAATATTACAATAGTTACACTCCTATGGCCTTTTAGGTTTGGAATTTTAAGTAATTATGAAAATAATTTACATTAATCGACCGATAATATTTCACTAAATGGAAATTTTCCCCTAAACCAAACTCATAAATGATACACTTTCTTCATTCGAGTATAACTACTTATAACTTGATATTTTTCACTTTGTTATAATTCCTAATCATTTTTAACCAATGTAAAAATAATTAAAAATCATGTTTTGAGCATAAACCACATAGTAATGGGTATATAAATAGAATAAAACTTATTATTCCATGAAATAATTAAAAACACATGATTTTTTTACTTTAATTAAAAAAAATTAGGATCATAAATGTAACACCCCAAGATTTTACGGTAGGTCACTTTTTAAATTTTCCTTCTTCGATAGTTTACATTACATGAAACATGGAGCTTAAGCAAATAATTAAACATTATTATTGTCATATTTATCCTCTAACTGTTATAATGGATGGAATGAAGGATATTTTAAAATTATGAAAATATTATTTACACATATTTATAAAATAATATTTTTTTACCTATTAATTTCAAATTAAAATAAAAATGTACTGAACATAAAAGATGTTTTTTTTATAAAAATTTATTTTTATGACCACAATGGTATTTTATATTAATAAATTGAATTAAAAACTATTAGTGAAAATTAAAAATGAAATTTATATGTTACATATTCAATAAATTTTTTTAAAATTAAACTAATAAGTTTGAAAGGCTTAATATAATAATTAATCCAATTTTATGGATAAAAGACTATTTTCTAAGAACCACCTTGTAATGGAGCATTTTTTTAAATAAAATTTGGAAACTTTAAAAAATTATAATAACATAATAATAATCATTTTTAAAATTTGAATTTAAAAATTATCTTACGGGGAAATATTATATTTTTATGAAAATATCTTTTTTCCATTGAATAATGAAAAATACCAATTTTTATTAAACTATCAATATCATTATATTAAAATTCTATTTATTATTTAAATTATATATCACATATGAAATTATAATTAAATTTTATGCATATTATAAATGGTAATATGATATAGTTATAGCATAGTATAATTAAATAAATGTTTTAGAAATCATTAATTAATTATTGATATTTTTATAAAAATTAAATGATTTTTATCAATTTTATAATTAATATAATGATTTAAAAGGAAATTTATATTCATAAAATTTATTCACAAATTAATATTTTGATGTATTATTATAAGATAATTTTCTGAAAACATAATTAATTTTTTAAAGTGTTATAATTATTTTTATAATTATAAAATTTGTATTTTCCAAGTGTATGATTATTTTAATTAAAAATTAAATTTCTCATATTTAGAAAATTATTTTCATAAAAAGGAGTATATTTTAGAATTCTACCTATCAAAAAATAATTAGGGTTAATTTTTGAGATTTTTCTAAAAGAGTTGAATTTTTTATTAATAGTGAAGTACTGTAATTTACGATATTTATCATTTTATAAAAATACTTGAATTATTGAGTCATGGATGATGTATAAATGATGTAAGAACCAATTGGTTCAAATGACATGAATTATTTACTGTACTTATTTAAAATAATCATCATTATTCATCGTTTTAATCCAAAATATTAAATAAAAGAATTAAATATTAAAAAAACACCCCTCTCCTCCACTATAAATATCACCCCTCACCACTTCCACTCATCACACCTATTAATCCTTGAAGCTTATCCAATTCATACCCAATCCTCTTATAAATACTCTTACTCACTTCCATAGGCCTTTAGTTTCATTAAAAGACCAATCTAGAGTCCCTTAAGAAGATTCTCAATGAGAAGAATTCCAGAGGTAAAACCCCTAATCCTTCCCTTTCATTTTATTTTATTTTAATATTTTTTATTTTCATTTTATTTCCTTCTATGTCCAAATATTCATGATAACTACAATATCTTATATATACTGCAATGTTATTATGTCAATTTAAAATCCACCATCATGTCTCTTCTCATCATCTTTTTATTCTAAAAATGAAAACATCGTTTGTAAGGTGTTGATTTACCGCCTTCGGGAATGATGTATTTTTTTTTCAATTATGCCCTCAAGGCTGGTCGTAAAACCATTTATTTGGTAAAACTAGATTATTATATATTTATTTCATATTATTTGATTTTCTGAAACTAGTAAATATACATAATATTAATTAATAAAATAAAACTAGTTCGCAATGATTGAAAAATCATTAAAATAATCTAATTGATTATCACTAACGTTTTATCTAATTATTTATCATCATTCCATATTACTGAGTGAAATAAATAACCATTTAATATGATTAAATTTAATTAATAAAATACACTTTCAATTATGTATAACTATTCTCATTTTATATGATTTTCCATACATGTATACAAATGAATCGACCATGAAAACCAAGGAAACAAGCACTCTTGAAAAACAAAATT
This sequence comes from Viscum album, assembly GCA_963277665.1. Taxonomy (NCBI): domain Eukaryota; kingdom Viridiplantae; phylum Streptophyta; class Magnoliopsida; order Santalales; family Viscaceae; genus Viscum; species Viscum album. The sequence goes on along the minus strand of OY728135.1, from coordinate 810,892,292 downwards.
TAATCTTATAACTCATCAAAATGTCTTCAATGAACTCAAAAAAAATTATAATAATTGAGATAGTTTTTTATGAGTACTAGATTAAATTACTAATTAATCTAATTACACTATTCAGGATGTTAGTTACTAGTGCATAACACTTATGGACATAAGGTAAGGGTTTCTTCATCTTAGTTTAATTTTTGCAAGATATGCCTTATTAACCACTATTTCTTGTGTGTGGTGTATGTATACTTACAATTGATGTATCATATCAAAAATATTTTTAACTTAATGGTATTAAATTTCTTATTTTATGGTCATTAATTTCATGGGTTATATGGTTTGTTTGTTTCCAAAGTGGTAAGTGATTCTCCCTAAACCTCCATTTTTCATTCAGGTTACACTTTCTCTCTCTTTACCCCAATGTAATTCTTCATTATTTTTATATAATTATTATCAATCTTGGGTATATGTTCAAAAATCAGGTTTCCAAATCAGTTTATATTTATTTTATGGGGAAATACATATTTTACAAGGTTACCTTTTCAATTCCATCCAATAAGAAAGCTTGATTTAAGGGAACTTTCCAATTTCAAACACATTTTCAAGTACACTCCAAAATCTTTTTTAAGCAACAAATATTTTTATGAAATCTCTATTTTTTTATGGAAAAGATATCTTAGTTCATTTCTTATTGGATATAAATAATTACACCTTGGTTTTTTAAGGACACTATTATATTTTCTATTAAACTACACTAAAGATGATTATTTCTAATGTTTCTTAAAAACTATTTTTACAAGTTTCCACTTAAGTTGGTAATAATTTATTCCTAAAACATAATTTCATTGTACTTGTATTATATTTTATGTGATATTCATTTTTAAAATTTTATTTTATGAAAAATACACATGATTTTCCAAATGAACTCTTCTTTCCAAAGTAAAAGGGCTTTTCTCTGAATAATTTATCAATAATTTTATTAGAGTATTTTCATTTATGGTTATGATTAAAATATTTCAAAGTGTTATGGGACAATTGTATTTAAAAATAAATTTTAAATCAATTATTTGACATATGAGGAATGTATTGGACTGAGTAAGTGAAGAGAGGTGTCCTTTATATCCCCTCAATGCATTGGTAGGTCTCATAAGGAAAACTGGTCTGGGTTTTGACCCATTTATATATGGTGACTTGGTTGAAGCCTAAATAATATATTTATGATGTCCGAAATTATGCATTAACTCTTTATCATATTAGTAATTTATATCCCATGTTATTATTCGACTGGTATAATATCCATGGTTAAGTTTCATGTTAATCTGATAATTTATATGGCATTATTGATTCATATTTTATTCCTAATATATTATTATCAAGATTCCTTTTCAAGAGAATCTATTTTTAGTTATTCACTATACCTTATTGTTTATTCCTATAGCTTCCATTGTATTTCATACCCTAATTAAGCTTCTGATCTTACCCCTTTCTTGTGCTTTACTTTTCCCAGGATTCCAAGATGTATATTATATCTAATATACAGCGTTAAGCTAAGATTTTATGGTTTTTTACAATGGACTTTATATTTTATATTTTTTTCCTTTGAAGTTGTAACGTAACAATCAATATATTTGGTTTTCCAAATCTACTAAATTGATTGATCCTCATCGACTCTGGGATATTGAAGTTGGGGTTGTTACAATTGGTATCAAATAAAGTTTAGTAGAAACCTTGGGAACTAGATTGATAAAATATAGTTTAGGGAACATAACCCTAAAATATAAATTGAGGATAAGGATAGTATAAAACCCTATAATTTTGGTAAGGTTGAGATTATGTTGGTATTCTTTGAAATCCATCCAAGTTTGGATACTATAAGTGGACATGGTTCTTGAACATATGTTCCTAGGGGTAACAACTTCAACATGGTGCATTGGTCCTAACATAGTGTAACCCGGTACATGACAACAGACCTTATTAGATGCCTAATTTGACACTCATGGGGGGTTTTCTTAGGATAATTCACATTATATTTGAAAACCATTATAAAGGATTTAAAAGTAAATATGTCCCCAAAGAAACCATGTTTATGATTATGATATTATTAATGCATAAATTTTTCAATTTATGCTTTGTATTTTTCTAGTTTGAAATTATACAATATGATTCATGATTTTATGAGCTAATCCAGTATATGTCATTATTTAGAAACAAAACCAGGAATGAAGATTGGATTAGAATAGATTAAATTTTCTCTGTATATTCTTTTAGAAAAATATTCATTCCTTAAATTTTATTTTCATTTGATGAACAAACTAGAAATTGAAGTACAATGATCACAAACAACTCTTCTCTCTCCTCTAGGGGATTTAATTTCATGGATAATCATGAAATCTTGCTCAGATGAGTTCAAAACATTTTTCAATGTCCAAGCTACCTGTAATAAACTGTATGAGTTGTCTAAAAAATATACTATTCCCCATTTATTCTAAGGATCATGATTTATATACTAAAAATCATGTATTCTCAGTTTTCCTACTATTCCTGGCAAGGAATGTATTACTAGGGTATTTTTGAATTATTTACCCTAACTACAGAATACGAATCTCTCATCAATATCGAAGGAGTTGTATAAGAGGGAGACCATCGAGTAGCTCACCTATATTAAATTTTAAATTATTTTAATTTCGGAAGTATTAAAAACAGTTTTCATACCTTTGAGTACAACACAATAAGATTATTTTATAAACTTTAAGTTCATGCGAATGTTAAAAAATTGTATATTGAAAAAGAAAACCTTTCCAAATACTTATCAATGTCCCCATCATGTCCATCCAAACTACAAAAGTTTCATTTGTAAAAATTTGGTAGTGGATGTGGAGGATTCCATGAAGTACCAATGGAATTACTAGGATCATTCTCTTCATGAGAGATGCCATCACTGAAGACCTGGATGAAGGTATGAGTTGTTTTTAACTAAATTTTATGTGTTTAGTGATCTTAATCAAATTATTTTTGAAATTAAGAACTTTTTTTGGAGGATAGAAATCAATATATAGAGTTTGAACTAATTTCAAGGGTAAGAAATTTTTTTCCAATATACAATGATTTAACTACAATGATATGGGACTCTACACAAATCAATGTCTCAATGTCAATAGAATATGCACCAAAAGAGGAAAATGAATCATGGTTAAGAATACACCATTACCGTAGAAGAATAGTAATGGTTACTATGTTTATTTATTGAAGAATTTTTTTATTTCATTATTTTATCAATAATTATTTTTTTCTAAGAATATTGAGATATATAAGGATTGTACTATAGTACTTATTCTTTAAGGAATTGGAATCATGACATGAATAACATCGATAATCAAGACATGTGATTTTGTTATAGGATCTTCATTTTGAAAACACATGACTTGGGAAAGATAACCCTTAATATGTGCTTGATTTTTGAGATAATAATAAATAGATGTTTGTGGAAAAGTATTTGTGTCTATAAAGGTGATATGACATGCTATAATTGTTAGATGTTTGGATTTATAGACAACATGATTTTTACTCTTGGAAGCAAGCACGTTTTCATTATGATTTCAAGGTGATCAAGGTATTCATATATCTGGTATATAGTTTTTTGAGATACATTATTTGGATAATCCAATGTTAAGATGATTTTTGGAAATTTAGTGACCTTCATTCTAATTTTTTGGTCATTGAATGTTGACATACATGTTTTAGATGTGTCTTAAGATTAACTACTTATTGAATGGATCAAGTTAAACATTGGAGATTATTGTTCATTGATAACATATTCTAACCTTATTGGATTTAGTAAAACTTTAAAGTCCAAAGGAACAACATATGGATCATTTGATCTAAATGCTTCAGACATAAAAATTTATCTTGAATATTCATCTTTTGGTTTATGAAATTAAGTAGAGATAGATCGAAGAAGAACCAAAGGATGAGATTATAACATGTAAAGGAATCAAGTATGTTTATTTTACCATGTTATTATATGGATAGTAAAATAAACCCTCAACTATAGAAAAAGGATTTTGGAATAAAAACATCATCATGTTACTTTTCTTTCTAAGAAATCAATGGTCTTTTAACCAATCACAAATTTACAATTTTTTGATAGTGGACTTTATAATGACCATGTTCTCTATCAATATCCATCAAAACATGATAGTTGGGTTTCTATTCCATGACCATATTTTTATGAATTTTCTACTAATTTTTAATCCTTGTTGTGTGATGACCTTCACATTTCTTTTTACCTCTTTTTAAGAAGAAGTTTTATAAACCCTTTCCATAATGTGGGATTTCAACCAATAAATTTTCATGTATCAAACTATATTTTTCTAAAGTGAAATTTTAATTTGAGAGAATGAAATTTATTGAAGGTGGGAAGAGTTAAACACCCAAATATTTTATGATATGTCACTTTTTAAATTTATCTTCTTTGATATAATACATTTCACAGAACATAAAGCTTAAATAAATTATTAAATATTACTATTTGGATAGTTATCCCCAAGTCGTTGGAATTGTAGGAATGAATTAGATTATATATATTATGAAAATATATATTTTACAGATATTTATAAAATCAGTTATCTGGTTACAAATTAATTATAAATGAAAAAGAAAAATAATTGAACATAAAAATGTGTTTTTTATAAATAAATATTTTTATGACTATAATGGAATTTTATATTAATAAATTAAATTAATAACTATTAGTAAAAAATAATAATTAAATTTATATTTTATATATTCAATAAAATGTTTTAAATTCAACTAATAAGTTTGGTAGGATTAATATATGAATAAATCCAATTTTACGCATAAAAGACTATATTTTCTCCATAATGTTTTACCACCTTTTAATCACGCATTTATTTTAAAACAAAATTTTGACACTTTTATAAATTATATCGACAAAAATAAACTTCATTTTTTACATTTCAATATCAAAATTATTTTTGAGTTAAATGTTTCTATTTTTTTGAAATATCTAATTTGTAGTGATTACTAAAAAACGTTGATTTTTTTTAAACTATCAATTTCATTATTTTAAAAGCCTCTTTATGATTCAAATTAGATATCATATATGAAATTATAAACAGATTTTATGCAACTTATAAATGGTAATATGATATAATTATATCATAACATATCTAAATAAATGTTTTAGAAATTATTAATTATGTGTGGACATTTTCATAAAAAATAAATGTTTATTTTTAATCATATAAGTAATATAATGGTTTAAAAGAAATTTTATATTTATTAAATGTATTAAAATTTTTCTATATATTTTAATGATTATAAAATAATTTTATGAGGTCTTAATTAATTTTTCAAAGTGTTCCAAAATCAGTTATAATTTTAAAATCAGTATTTTCTAAGTAAATTATGATTTTAATTAAAAAATGAATTTTATTATTTATAAAATTATTTTCATAAAATTGAGCCAAATATTAAATTCTAAATTCAAAAATATTTAGGATCAAATTTTTATATTTTTTTAAAATAGTTGAATTTTTTATGAATAGTGAAATATAGTAATTTACGGTATTTAACATTTTTTTCAAATACATAAATTATTGAGTCATTTATTATGTATGTATGAGGTAAGAACCTATTAGTTATAAACAAAATTAATTAGTTGTAGTTTTTAGTCACAAAAATATTCAATATTCATAGAATTGAGGCGAAATAATAAACAAATGAATTAAAAATTCAAAAAACACCCCTCTCCTCCCCTATAAATACCACCCCTCACCACCTCTTATCCTCACACATGATAATCCTTGAAGATTGTAAAATTCCTAACCAATCCTATTTCCAAGGCTCTTACCCATGTCCATGAGACTTTGGTCTCAATAAAGGACCAAATACAAGCCCCTTAAGGTGGTTGTCAAGGAGAAGAGTTCATACGATAAAACCCTTAATCCAACACTTTCATTTTATTTTATTTTATTTTATTTTATTATCCTTCCCTCACCTCCTCTGTCCAAAAAATGCATGATAACTCTAATATCTTATATATATATATACTATAATTTTATTATTTCAATAGAAAATCCACCATAAATTCTCTTTTCCTCTTCCTTTTATTCTAAAAATGACAACATCGTTCATGAGGTGCCTGTGTACCACCTTCGTGGACGACATATTTTGGTTTTTCAATTATTCCTTAAGGGTTGGTCATAAAACCATTTATATGATAAAATTAGATTAGATTATATGTATTACAACTTATTTAAAGTTATGAAATTATTATATATAAATAATATTAATTAATCAAACAAAACTAGTTTGTAATGATCAAAAAACATCAAAATAATCTAAATGATTATCACTAACGTTATATCTAATGATTCAACCTCATAACATGTAATAAATTTAAATATATAAAAATTTAATATTCCTTAATTTCATTAATAATATATAATTTTAATTCTGGACAACTATTCTCATTTTTCATGATTTTCAATATACGTATGCAAGTGAATCGATAATGAAAACAAAGGAAATGAGCACTCCCAAAAAAAAAATTTAATATTATAACTCATAAAAGGCCATGAATAAACTTAATAAAATATAATAAATCAAATAAATGTTTTATAGGTACTTAATTAAATTATTAATGAATCTAATTTCATTATCCATGATGTTATGTACAAGTGCATAACACTTTCAGACATAAGGTTAGGGTTTTCTCATCTCACTTACAATTTTGTGAGATATTCCTTATTCACCACTATTTCTTGTGTGTGGTGTATGTATAATTATCATTGACATATCATATCAATATTATTTTTATATTAATTGTATTCAATTTATTATTTGATGATAATTAATTTAATGGGACATATGGTTCATCAGTTTGCAAAGTGGTAAGAGATTCTCCCTTAACCTCCATTTTTAATTCAGGTTACACTTTCTATCTCTTTACCCCAATTTAATTCTTCATTAATTTTATATAAATATTATAAAATTTATTTATATGTTACAAAATAATTTATTCAGATCATTTAATATTTTTTATGGGGAAATAAATGTTTTACAATGTTCCCTTATCAATTCCTCCTTGTATGAAAGCTCGATTTAAGGGGACATTACAATTTCATACCCTTTTTCATTTGAACTCCATAATATATTTTAATCCACAAATATTTTTTGAAAATAAATATTTTTATAATGAAAAACTATCTGAGTTCATTTTTTGTTAAATATAATCAATAATTCCTTTATCCATTTTAAAGACTCTTACATTTTCTCTTAAACCACACTAGAGAGGCTCATTTCTAAAGTCTCATAAATAATCATTTTATAAGTTTTCACTTCAACTGGACATAATTTATGCCTAAAAAATAATTCCATTCTCCTCATATTTTCTTTTTTGTTATATTATTGATTACAATCATATTTTATAATAAATACAAATGATTTTACAATATAAATATTCTTTCCAATGTAAATGGGTATTTCTCTTAAGAATCTATCAATGATTTTATTTGAATATTTTAATTTATGGTTATGATTAAATTTTTTTAAAGATTTATAGGTCACTTTGATTTAGTTGTATATTTTTCAATTTATTAATCAACATATGGATAATGCATTGGACTTAGTAAATGGCGGGAGGGGCCCGCTATAGCCCCTCGATGCATCATCATGTATCATGAGACAAAATAGATCTTTTTTGACTAATATAGGTGTAGTGTCTTGGAAGAATTCTTGAATTTATGTTTCTGATGTCTAGAATTATGAATTCCCTCATTATGATATCAGTAATTTATAGCCCATGTGATTATTCATCTAGTAGAATATTTATGGTTAAGTTTCATTATCATGTGATTATTTATATGGAATTATTTATTCAACTTTTATTCCTGAAATATTATGCTAAATATTATGGTTTAATGGAATGTGTTTTTATTTAGTCTCCATGCCTCATTTTTTATGTTTACATATTCTATTGTATTGCACACCCTTACTCAGAATCTGAGCTCAGCCGTTTCTTTTTGTTTTACTTTTCTCATGATGCCAAGATGTATATTATGACTGATATATAGGGTTAATCTAGGAGTTTATGTGTGTTTACAATAGAGTTTCTATGTTGTTTTTCCATTCAAGTTTTAATTTAAAAATTATATTTTTATCTAGTTTTTCAAATCTACTAAACTGATCAATCCTTACTAATGTGATCTCTTATATCTACGCCATTGTAATAAAATCACCATTGAATCTGGGCTACTGGGGTCAAGGTTGTTATAATAAAAATCAGGTTAACTCTTGAAATCATCCACCTTTCTAAAAAAATTTCATAAAAAATCATAAGAAAGAATAAAAGTAGTATATAAATCATGAAGGAATCTTATGACATTATATTCTTAAACACCCTTACACTGAAATAACCTCACCAATTAATTCCAATAACCCATAATATAAAAACATAACTGGTTAATTCCAACATAATTTCTTCTAAAATAAATCATTATCCAATGCATTGTGAATCTATATACCAATCCCACCCATCATAATATATAATTTACAAGAACCATAACATGAATAAAACACACAGGAACCAATATTCATGGGCATTAAAGTTAACCCATAAAGTGAAAATGATTTAATAATAATGGTCTAACCATGTCCCATATGACAAGAAAATGAAATAAAATCATGGAACACATATAAAAATAATAATTTTCGAAATAAAAAACCTTGAAAAAATTATACATATATTTGGGAGAAAACATAAAACAAATTAAAGTTACGGTTAAAAAGAAACCCCCTTACGACCTTGGTAATTTATGGTTCAAACCTAATGGAAAAAAGAAATTAAAATATACTTTTGATTCTCATTCATTGACCATAAGATATTATAAAATTAATTAATGGTAAAATACAAACATCATATGAAACAGTTTAAATAACATTAATAGAAGATGTATCAACGAATGAAAATTGAGACTAGAACCTCCTTACATCAAGTCATGGACCACTCTATTTGTCCTATAACTTCCTAAATAATAAAATTATATTAGTTATTTACATTATTTAAAAAACTATTATGTTTATTTAAATTTGTATTATTTTATTTATTAATAGGTATTGTCTATTTATTGTATATTGTTTTATCGCGTTAGTTGTTTTGATGTTTTCCAGTCCATAGTTCCAAAAGTTTTTTAGTATAATGGTAATGGTCAAATATATTTTTTCAATGGTTCCATAAGCTCAAGAGGTCTCAAGGTAAATTTTATATATCATAATATAAGTAATGGAGTTTAATATAATTATAGATAGTAACATTTATTTATAAAATATTTCTTAGTAAGCTTGTTCCAGAAGAAAAAAAATGATAACAAATTTTTACATTTAACATAATTATTATCATGAATATATTAGAAATCTAATTATTATAATAATATAGCAAAAATATTCATTATTTTTTCCTTCTTAGTCCTCAAAAACAATTATTAAGAAGGTAAATTAGTATCCTTCGAGTATGTTATTGGACTGAACTAAACATGAATATATTGTACAAAAGGATTGATTATAAATTCACATATATTTATCTAATATAATATTTTGGGTAATTATATTGATGTTAATTCATTTTTATTAAATTTTAAAATAAAATTTTAAAATAGTTAGAGGATGAAAATAAGAAAATAAAAAATAAAATGGTACTTATGTTGAAGAGTTGAATCCTGAGTTATGGTTCTCATTTGTGAGGAAATTTTGGGATCCTTATAGTGACTAAATGAAATAGAACATATGGAAGGACTATAAGTTAATGAATATGAGTATAATATAGTAAAAAAATTTACCATTAGATTAATTTTTAAATGTGTGTAATGAATCCCATTTTATAGTAAATACTTGATGTGATTTCCTAAAAAATGAATATTTAAATGTTAAGCATGTAATTTTCAAAATTCATCTTGGTAAAAAATGATTATATAAAGAAATTTTAATGTATACCTTATATTATAATAAGATAATGTTTGGAATTTTCTTCTTGATTTATCATGAAAAAGTAATTTAATGTCACTCTATAAACTAACTTTTAATATTATTGCTTAACTTTCATAATATTTTTTCATTATATTATATCATTTAAAACTAATCAAATTAATTGTTTTAAAGCCTTAAAATTTAAATTTTTCCTATACTCTAGTATATTATCATTTTATATTTATATAACTTCAAAAAATTTCCATATCTACATTTATTCCTTACATTATTATTTTAACATTACTAGTATAATATTTTGGATTCTCTTTGGTTACATAAATACTAGCTAAACTTTTCTATATTTATCTGGATATAAAACATTTTTGTGTATGATATTTTGATACATTCCATAGGTTTATATTATTTTAGAAAAAAATATCTATAGGAAATAAAATTCTATTTACCCATTACTTATTTAATGTAAATTATTTTTACTCATTAATTTTATTATTTAATATTTATTTCCCATATTTATTAATATTTTTATTATTAAATTGAATGAATTAATTTATTCTGAATTTTGATAAATTTTGAGTTATTTTATGGTTAAATATAAAAATAAATTTGAAAAAAATGGCTGATATAAAATTTAAATCACGTAAAAGATAAGTATATATGATTAAAACATAGAATGAATTAGTTATATAAGAATGAAAATAATAGTTATGGTTGTGTCAAAATGACTCAAATGGATTGGAAGCTAAGAAGAAATACTAGTTTTAAGGTACATGTATGAATAGTATGGTCGAGAAATGGCCCAAGTAAAAATCAGAATGTGAGGGGAATAACTTGTTTTAAAATAAATTTGAAATTCTAGGTATCAATTATGATTAAAACAAAGCCATGACATATTAAATATGTAATCACATGTTATTAAATCTACAAATACATGGCCCATGTTAGATTAACAAGCATTAATAACTCTGTCATAATGTATAATATGTCATATTAAATACAGACTCATGCAAATTTAATTTTCCATGGAATATTAACATATATGATTTTGTTATGTCATGATTTATCTCCTTGTGTGTAAAGATCCTACTTCCATAAGAGAATATTATGAAGTTCCATGAAATAATGAAACAGAATTCTTTAGTTTTTCCAAAATGATGGAAAAAGTTGTTGAGTATTGAGAAATAAAAGAATCAAGGGGTCAAACTTACATCTTGGAAGTTTGGGTTAGGCCATGGTTTTTATCCCTTCTGCATATATGAACTCACTAAACTCATATTTTTTTATATATGGAAGATATATTTTATGGGAATGTAAAATGTAATTCATAGATCAATTCATAAAGTTAATTTTAAGAAAATTTGAGTTGATGATTAAAGAGGGAAATATTTAAATAGATGTAAGATAAATATAGATATTCAAGGGTGAAAACTATTAACTAATATCATCATCATCATAATATTTTTATTAAGGAATGAGTATAAGAAAAAGGGCCTCAAGGACCTAAGGAGGTCTAAATTAGCTGAGGCCGAGGGAATCCCCTCTAATTAGATTCACCCGCTCGGGTTTAAAGTAAGGGATGTTGTGGAGACATGTGACCTCAAAATCTTGACATGCCTGATAACAAAGGTGATTCGCTAATTTATTCCCCTATCTCCATGTATGGGTGACTTTAATACTGTTGGTGACGAGTTCCTTACACTTACTGATGATGTAGGCTATTGACCAAGGTGTGGATCCTCTCCCAAGAAAGGAGTCATGTATGATCATTAAGTCAGTCTCCACCTAGTAGACCCGAACTTTCTTTTGCATAAAAAGGGTGAGCCCGATTCAGGTCGTATTGGCCTCATTTTGTAAAGAGTTTACACTCCCATAGTGGTCCATGAAGGCCAGGAAAGTACTTCTCGTGTAGTCCCTCACTACACCACCTCTTCGCATGACACCTGAAGAGAAAGATCCATCCGTATTCAATATGATGATTTCCATCGGGGGAATCCACCATACCCATTAGCCTTGAGACATGGGATGAGGCACTGGGGAAATACCGTGCATAATCCTAAGTGAGGGATCATCTCTCTAGTTGCTGATGTGGGTAACCCCATCAGCCAGAAGGCTCCTTATGCGGACAATGAGGGATCTTCCAGTTGATGTAGTCCCCTTGTATCACACCCGAATCATGGTAATTCTATAGAATTACAATAAAAATCCATTTATAAAACATATTACTAATTAAATTATAAAAATAATAAATAATTTTAAATAAATAAAATCAACCTTAAATAAAAAAATATTTTCCAAAATGAAATAAACACAATTACTTTTCTAATATAAAATGAGTATCTGATTAGATATATCACATTTTATTAATCATATAATGGGTATCATAATTTTTTTTATAAAACAACATATAATGGTAATCCCAATGGTCATTAAACATATACTTATAATGGATACACCAATGAATATAAAATGTTTACACCAAATGGTAATATTTTTCATATGTATAACCTTACCTATACAAAAACAAACATTCTTCTCTCTCATTAAACCTCAAAATTCCATCCATATTTCTAATTTTTTTCCACATTTCAATAGTTATATTTGGTGGGGTTATTCTTATAGATGACCATGGTGATGAATATTTATATATTGTAATATTTTGATACTTGTTTTTGTTATCCTATTATAGTTTTTATGATCTTATGGACTGTATTGACCATTACTATATACTTTTATACCATTAATGAAATAATGTTCCATTATTTTATTTTATACTAGAATTTTAATCTAATTTATCATGGAAAATATATATTAAAAACATGTTTTGATATAGTTGTGTCTAGTGATTATTCCCTGTGGATATCCCTTCACACAAGTTTCTTTAGGTTGGTTTTCCTTTGGGGTTTTTGGGCATGTATTTTTTCCCTTTTTATTATAGTTTATTCACTTGTTACTTATTGGTGGATCATAACTTTTCATATGATTTTATTTATTATTTTTGGTTATTTATCATGTGTATCTTTATTGTTATCCTACATAGATTTTCGCAGTTATATATAGGTATAATAGTATAAGGCCCCCACTCTCATGTGATATGCCTACTCAGAATGGGCCACCATCCCCTATCCAATTAAAGGTAGACTTGGTGAGGTACACGAAGCTTACATTCAATATTTTTCGGGCCATGGTGATTTAATTCATGTCTTCTTCAAAGTAAAATGGTGAATTTTAAGTTTCAAAAATTGTGTAAAACATTTTAATTCCATTTAAAATAATATTTTGATTTTAAATTCAATCCCACATCTCGTTATTATATTTTTATCGAAAATGTTGTAAAATGTTATAAAAATATATATAATTTTTTTACATCATATGATACAAAAAATATTATATAAATGTTGTTTAATTAATATAAATTAATCTTATATGTCCTAATATATAGAAAAATACTTATCAATACTAATGTAGTGCTTCTATAACATAGGAAAATTAAAAAATGGAGAATTAGTGTAAATATTAATAAAGGATATGTGTCTTCTTAACATTAAAAGATATATATAATGGTAAATAATTAATATAAAATTTATAACATGAATTCCATGATTATAAATATATTTTTAAACTCAAATTATTAAAATAACCCTAAAAATCTATATTAATGGGAATTTTTTTGTTAAATAGGATATATAAAACAAAAAATCATAAAATCATATCTTGAGTATTATAAGGATTAATAAGGATCAAATGTATATTGTCTTGGAAATTTATAGTCTACTTTATATATAAAAATCATCACATCCAAGATCATTGGTATTAAATCCCCAAGCCTAACTCTACTAGGCCAGAGAATGGAAATTAATGCTAAGGTGTCTACATAACATGGGATGTATTACCTCAATCTCTAACCAGTCAAATGTTATCATGTATAACATACAACTTGATATATATAAAACATAAACTTAATATGGAAATAAATTCATATATAACATGGTCTTTATGATACAATGTGATTTATATAATATAACCATCAAAGTAAAAGTTAATTTTTTATAATGTAATTATCTGGTAGAACTACAACACTGGGTATAATTAATATATCCTATAAAGGGATATCTATAAGTATTGATAGTATGATGGTGGAATACATGATTATATCCAATCCATTAGACATCCACATACACTTCCATCTCCCAACCCCATGGACATCCATCCTCCACATCAGAAGTTTCACTAGACACAAGGTAAATGTATCACAAGTTCACATTCAGGGGAGAGTATAACAATACCCAATTTGGAAATCCAATGTAGTTGACCGTCCTGAAAAAACAACTAGTTTTAATGTGCATAAATGACAAATAATCTATAGACATTTGATTTCCCTAACATCAACAATAACATAAAAAGTATCATAATATAATCTTATAAAGATACCTATAGATAACTCTTATAGAACTAAGTAAATATCAATACTTATACAGTATATTATAAAATAGTAACCAATCACACAACTCATCATAGATTCCTAGACAAATAATTCACTCTAGACGCACAAATCAGGAGATGTTTTATGAAATAATCTTCTCCATCTATTATGAATGTACAAGAGGAAATACACATCACTATCTATCTATGATGTGCTAAAGGAAATAACCATCTCTAGTTGCAGGAAACATCCATCTCTAAAGATAGTATCATATACATGTCTTGATACCATAGTAAATACACATATGAATGGATAAGTCTATATATTGGAATACTACAGGAAATACAAATCTCTGTCTAAAACTATATATTTTTTCTTCCTAGGTCCCACAGTTGTGGTAGGATGATAGATAATATTAGTTCATCATTTTATACCTTGATCCACATGTTTTAGGAAAGAAAGGGTTTCAACAATTCTGTGAATTACCATAATCACGTTCAAATATAGAGGATGTTGGAGGAACTACACATCTCTACACATACCATTTGTCATGTTATCATATCAAGGACATTAGATGAGTTACATATATGAATCTCTCTCATACCATATATGTTATAACAATTACACATATCCTAATTTATCCTATAAATGTCTATCCTATCTCATCTTATAGCAGTGGGTGAGTAAGCTTAGATACACATATAGGTCATCAGTAGTGTCAACCCAAATATTTGGGTGAGATAGTGTATAATCATTCTCATCTCACCCTAACCCTATATATAGTGTGAGTGCATTGATAATACATCACTATACCCATTCAGCTTCAATATCAATCCTTCCAAATATGTATCACATCTTGAGATTGTGATTTCACAAAAAAAATAACTCAATCACCTGTAAGGAACCCTACTATCAGTCATACAATACTTCCCATAGAGTAATATAACTACTACACCATCCGCAACAAACCCAAATACCCAAATCTATAGTAAGTAAATGTTAATTAAATACTATAGAAATTTTGTAATCAAATTTATCGGTGGGATGCTACACTAAATATATTTCTTTACTCACTAAAATACATGTCGGATTCATCAAAATAATCTCAAAGTATTTTCTAATTTACACAATCTCTATCAAGCCACCACAATCCTCATAAAAATATTCCACCATTAAATGATTTAAATCCAACATTACTTCCCCTCATTTTCTTTCCATTATTTTTAGAACATTAATTATTTCATTATATAACATTTAATTATTTGTATATTTGATTAAATTTTATATCTTTTAGTTAACTCTTTTAGAGATAAAATTCTCAGCAACACATCCAAACTAATCACTATATCTCCTAACATCATTATCATTTGAGGATATAACTTATAATAATTATAATTAACTCATCATTTTCATAGAACTTATGATAATTATTTTCATTTATTTGAATATAACATAAACCCTATACTCTCAATTTACTATTAATGTAACACCCCATGAAATTAATCATTTATAAAATAAATTATTTTATAATGAATTTAATTGTTTCTATAATCATCATCAACCCATTCCATGAATAATAACTATAGAGTCTAATGATCTACATTAATTTGGTATAACCGATTGTCCTGACCATTGAATCTTAAATACCTTCAAAATATCAATTTTTGGAGGTAGTAAATATTCAATGTTATCAATTCAATCACCATGATCAGGTCACAACATTTTAATGGGTTATAAAGGGATATGACAATAATTTTTAAATGAAGTGAATGTAAAAAATAATCCCAAACCATTATCTCAAAGAAATATAATTGAAACCAAACATACTAGAAATGATTAACCTGAAAATGGGCACCATTCATATATGATGGTCATTATGACTATCATTATATCATATGATTGATAAAGATCATAGATGTGGAATCCAAAACACATTCCACCTCCTAAGGTATCCACATGATACTAAATCGCTCAATGTATGAAAAATACCCTCCACCCTCTATAGAGTGCTAGTGCCTGGTGACCTAAATGAAGTAAGATAAGAGTGCCTTAGGTAGAGCAGTGATTCAACCAAACATGGAAAAGAGACTCACATCCACTATCACATGGTAGATACTCTTTATAGGTCCCTTGAGGAAGCTTCTCAATTACTCACACATTTACTCATTCAATATAACTCATGAGTAAATACCCCTGACAACATCAAGAAATACATGAATGAATGTATCCATCATCAGTTTCATAATTTGAAATAGTTTTTAATGATAGATAACATGAAGATGATTAAAAAATTATAATTGTTATCATTTTGTCCCCAATCAATTGTAGTGTGTAAAATTGTATCATACAATACGACTCAATAATAAACACTCCCTATGATATCACCCACTAATACAATATTATTGGGTGAGATAGAGGCATGAAATTCACATTTAAATCCTTATGATATAATTTATATAATATAAAAGGATATACCTAATAATTCTTGCATAAAAAGGTTTTTATGAATGTATTTTTCAAAAACAATTTATATCTTTCCATATGATATAGATTATATAACATATATATAAATTATTTAGATAATATCTCTTTTAATATACCATTTTAACTAAAGAATAATATACACTTTTCTATTTCATATTATATGATATATTATATGATAAATTATGAAATAATGTCAAAAAAACAATTGAATATCATCTGAAACGCTTTTTTAATTTTACCATCAACTTCAATATGTATTGAATCGTATGTAAAACCATGTGAATAAACATAAAAAAATAATTTGTATTAACTATAAAATAATTTAAAAGAATCTATTTGATTCAAACTCAATCCACATTCAGTATTTAAAAACAATTCACCCCATGTTTGTTTGTAGCATTGAAAAAAATATAAATATCCAGATCCATAAATTTAATAAAAGAGTGTCCCATAGAAATGATTCAATGTTTCTCAATATATAATGGTAACTGGTGTGATCTCCATCAAACATATGTATCTTCATACCAATGTCAACCAATTTCATCACAAGATAGAATGAATTCTCATATGTTCCCTTTGTCCAAAACATAGAGTGACAATGAGACATGGTGTATGCTAATCCTATATAACTAACTCATACATTCTTGATTATTTGAATATATATTGACATATTAAATGAATAAATTATATATTATTCACCTATGGATTATTACATTATGTTCCCCTCATATGAAAAGATAAACACTTCGTATGTATTGTCTAGGTATAGTCACACACTCTTTATTTTTTCTTAATCATGGACCTTGATGTCATACTCATCATATAATAGGTAATCTTCCATCATGGTTGAGGTCTAACAGAAAACATGATTAACAAGATACCCAAACACCCCTAATTATCTAACCCTCAAGGATTACATAAGAAATGAATGTATTAAGGTTACCACGAAAGGTATATCATCAATATCAAGTAGTGGGGACTCTAAATATGATTCATTACCCAAAAGTATACCAAATACATAATGCATGAAAATCCATGTGTTATACTCAGTGGAGCATTCAATGTAAAAAATATTTTTTACCCCATGAGTATAATCTATATCTCCATAAAAGAATCATACTTAAGATATTTCTAATATTTAATCATAGACTATAATACTCCACAACTAACATCGATTAGAGATAACTGAAAGTCTTAGTTTTAGAGGTCAATTATTATTAAGTTTAACTAAATATATATCAATATATACATACATGAAACAAACATGATGGAATGATAAATTTTATATTTCGGTTTATATAATGAATTTTAAATTATTAGAACTTTTTTAGGAAGACTTAACAAACCCCTACCTAATCACAAGTCTATCATATCATATAGGATAGAAATTCATATCATACTTATGTCTGTTTCACTTTCAGGGGTTTTTTAACATATTACATCTCTATAGTGAGTAACATTAATAAATATAGTCTGAATATTGAAGATATTTGGGAATCATATTATGAATGTCCAACTATTTGAACATATTCAAACATCTATACTCAAAAACATCAAATGTTTTAATGTTAATTTTTTTATAGATATAAACCTTTATAATTTTAAAATTTTCATAATTGGAACCTCTCACTTCAAAATTTCTTTGAAATAATGCAACTATTTACATTATTACAAAATATAACAGCCTAAACTTATATAGGATAAAGTGAAATTCATTTTATTATGGTACCTAAAGGTAATTACTTGAATTTATCTTTACCACTATACCCTAACACTATTTTATGAAATTTATCAAAAAAAAACTTCCATAGATGACAAACTGATGAATTCCTTAAACCAGAATAAGCCTTATAGGTAATCCATAGTCTCTCTATGTTTCTAGAATACTCATTCATATTGAGTATCATTTAACATACCCAAAATTAGTGAGTATATGAGGCTAAAATTACTTATGAAATTCTACATCTAATTCATTTGAAACCCTAAATAAACCATTCTATGTTTCTCATAAGAATTAAGATTCACATTTTGAACAAAACTCAGTTACCAAGAAAGTGGTTTCTCTAACACTCATAATTTTTATTTAAGGAATTTTTATAAGTCACATGTCTTAAGAGTTTCTTATATTTAGATTATTATTTATAAATTAATGATTTAAAAGATATTTTTAATGATGATTATGAATACTATCAATAATAAAATATTTTATCATATGAGTATAGTGTTTTATTAACATTTAATAAGTTATTTTATTAATTGTGCTCCAATTAAAATAATTTCAATTTTTGAATTCAACAAAACCATTAATGGTCCAAGATCCCTATTTCACTATCAAATAAGTCCATTTTAGTATTTATCTCACCATATATCCATTTAGGTAGGATTTCATTATGAATATATTATATATGAATCTTTGATAGTATTGTGGAAATCATTTTTTCTAATCCATAAAATATATAAAATATCAAATTTATTTCTATGGTATCCTAACTGTTAGAGTTTCCAAGATAAGTGCGACCCAAATAAAATTCCAATAATGAGGAATAAATTGGAATTAAATTATACAGTTCTTTATTGTCTTGCACTAGATAATCTTGGGCCACCCATATTTGGCATTAAACTACTTGTTTTGATGATTGAGGTCTTGACGAGTGTCTCTATATAAGGAATGTTACTCTTAGTATTTTGAAGGGGATTTATTCTCATAATATTATTTTATTTTATTATATTTTTGTGTACATGATTTTAGTTACTTAGTTTTGAATTTTATTCATTCCCCCAAATCAATATGTTCAATCCATATTGATGTGTAAATATTTTTACAAATCACAATTTTTGTTAGTCATCGAAAAATAGAAGTGAACCATATTTACACAAATCCAAATAAATATCATGATTAATGTACATGAACATTCCATATAATGTTTTATAATTATATTAGATTTATAATCTTCACATAAGTAAGCCTAGAGCCATATTTATCCATCCTCCACCTTTCTAGAACATGACATAAGCATCATGGCCAGTGGGAAGTCTAACCCAAATTCCTTATACCTAGGGATATTTTACTCAAGAGAGAATCTAATTAATCATAACTATAAAACATAATATGTATAAACTATATTAAATAATTAAATTTAAGATAATAAAATTAATTACAAATTTAAGTAAAATTAGATGGAAAACTAAATCCATTATCATATCCAGCATGAAACTTCTTAGATGCATGTATGATAATATCAAGAATAAGTTTAAAAATTTAAAATAATTAATACACATATTAATAACATAAAAAACTTGTTTCTAATAATAATAAAATATGGAATAAATGTAAAATAAATGAATAATTCAAAAAATCAATCCTGATGGAAACATTTATAAAGATTTCTTAAATAAAATATAGTTATATACACTTAAATGAAAGGTCTAATATGGGTTGAAGTGAAAATTGAGAGGGGGTGAATTGGAGATCTTTTGTTTTTTATTATTTTCTTATTTAAGAAAAATATGTCACCACTCGTAAGTGAGAATTGGTTTATTTGGGGAAAAAATTAGACACAACCACAAGAAAACAAAAACTTACAGGTTTTAGTACTCAATAAGAGTAATTAGTCCTTTCTATGGTTTGAAAATAATATAAGACAACACAACTACTAGAAAAAAAATCCATTTGTGGTTTATAGTAATAAGGGGATATCCAAAACTTTCATAGCACTATATTCCTTTGAAAATACATGTTCACATCCCTTAGAAAATATGATATAATTTTTTTTAATAATAATAAACTTTTACAACATGATTAAATACATTATGAATGTTTTGATTGAAATTTCTTCAGACATACCTTCATGAAGGTTATTGTTTTTTCTCTTCACTACCTTGCACAAAATAGAGAAATAAATTCTATTTCAACTTCATCATCTGAACCTATCTGTCTGATCTCATTGTCTGGTATCTACAGGCTGATATCCTCTTTTTGGTAAACTGTTCATATGATTTATTCTTCACCCTATTCATCTAAAACCAATTGATAGTCCAATATCACTCTATTTGATATACATATATTGGATACCACACTACATCTTAGGTTACTGTTTCTAGCGCTATGACAAAACAACCCCACAATCTCTTCATACACAACCTCGCTTCTTCATCAATTAATCCAACAGAAATAACAACATTAGTAAACATTCCATGAAACACTATCTCCCCTTTATATAGGTAGTGTTTATATGAAAAAATAATGAGGAGTGATATCATCAAATTCAAATTTCCTACTTGAATGTTGACTATCTCAATTAAATATTTCATTTTTGAACACCATCAAACTTCATAAAAGATAGGAGTAAAAAAATTATAGAAAACGTTCCTTAAAACTCAACATCATTGAACTCTCTAAACCTCCTAAAATATCATCTTGAATCATGGTCTTCTATTTGTGATTATTGAAGATTTGAATGTATATAATATCATTGGTAAATTTAATGACATTAAAATAACTTTATAAATATTCATCAAAATTCATACATTTTATCTTCATAAGAACTTATCCTTATGAGAACCTCATAAGGTTATTTTTTTATATTTACCCCTATATAGTAGACTATAAATTTTTCTATCTGAAAACTATTACATGTTTCTTTTTCTCAATCATCTTTAAGTTATTTTAGTTGATGTATCTTATTCTAAACATTGGTGTGATGCCTCGACATACATTTTTCATCCAGTGTAACATTTATTTCACCCTCTATTTGATTACTTCATTTAGAATTCACTATCATAAAACTATTCATGGAAACATTAGTATGGCAAAAGTTCTCAAAAACTCCTATCCAATAAACTTGTTTAAACTCCATTCATCTAAATCTTCAACAAAAACTTATATATCTATTGATCTTAAAAAATTTTCTATGATGAATTTGTTAGTAAAAATCTATTATATCATTTATAATTCTATTTACAATGAACTTATAAAAGATCATTTGTATTTCTTTATATATATCTCAATCTGATACAATTTTATCTATAATTTCCAAAACACGTTACATTTTTTAGAATCCATAGTTTCGCCAACATATTCTTTTTAAAAAGGTATCTAAAATCATGGTTATTTTTGTATAAATATAATTCTTGGATATTTAGATATTATTACATCATTTCTAGATTTTATATGATTGTAATCCTATATCTGATGAACTGTGAAAACAATCAGATACACATTTATCTCATCCTCTTTCTGATGACCTCAGTCCCTTGGACACCATTTGATAAACATAGTTCATCGGAATCTGTATGTTCACCTTTTTATTTAAGGATCTATATTGTTATGTGATTTATGTTATACAATAAAATACAACACTAAATAAATCCATCTTCCTCATAGCAATATTTAGCTTAAAATAGCACCTTAAAGCTTCTTGATCTCAAAAACATCCACTTTTTTACTCTATTGTCAACCAAGGTAATAAATCATTGAAACTCTAAAACTCAAGAAATAAATTACTATCAAATAATTCATGTTATTCATGAGAAAATATGGTGTAGGGAAAAAGAATCACTGAACAAAAAATAGTTTTTCCATATAATAGTGATTCAAAATATTTTCTATACATCATTCATCACCACATCTTTATAATCAAAACTATCTCTAACCAATAAAAAATATTTCCTACAACTCATTATACATATTATTAAAATATTTCACATATACTAACATCACATCTTACCCATTTGAAAAACTTACCTTAAATATATACTCACATTCAAAGACAAATTTCATGCCAATAGATATACTTATGTTTCAAATTCCCTCCTCCTTTAAAAATAGTGGCCAACTAAAAGATTAGATATGGTGATTGAATTCACATACCTTATACCTAAATAGAGTGAGGTTAAACTACCATAATCAAAATAAATTATGAAATAATTCTTTGAAAATGGTTTAGTGAGGATATCAATAACTATCTCCATTATAGAAAAACACTTGTATTAGTTCATTTCGTTCCATATCCTCTTTGATAAAGTGGTATTAAATATCAATGTGCTAATGTTTTTAATGTCGGACTGGAATATTAGTGACATTAATAGCACTTTAATTATCAAAACCTAAGGGAAGATGCTGATTCACTTCAACTAAAAAATCATCTAACTATTTCTTCATCTATATTAACTGTGTTGTAGCTTGAGTCGTAGCTATATAGTAAATTTATATAGTTTTTCAAGTTACTAAGTTCTATATATTTTTATGCCAGCTCACATGTCATTATGCTAAAGAGGATACTCCACCAAATCATGATCTTATGTCATCGATACAACCTACCTAATCAGAATTTGTGTAACCAAATACTTTAATCTTTCATATGTTTTCATATTTCAACATAAAATAAATTCTGCCTTTATTATATCTAATAATTCATTATCTATCTACGCGTTTAGCTTCATTAGGTTAAATTTGATATCTATAATAAATTGTAACATCATATAATAAATGTTTCCTTGAATATGTATGATATAATAAGCTTCTAATAAAATTTCAAAACTCTTTATGATCAATATACTTTACTTGCCCATATTTTTCAAACTTTTTCCCCAATAAAATGACCGTGGAAATTGGTTTTCAGTCTTAAATTCCTAATTTATTCATTATTTACTTAGTGTACTTCTCTAGAGAAAAGAAATGCACTTTTTGTTTTGAGATATTTGTAATCAAATAAAGTATTTCATTTCTAATAATATACACATGTTAAATAATCTCCTAATATCCTCAGAAAACTTTTCACATATTTATTTATCATCAACTATAAATATGATATCATCAACATAAACAACAATAGTGAGGGAAACCTTAATATTTTATTTTATGTAGATTTTTTTTTCAACAATTCATTTTATAAAATTCATCTTTTTCAAGAATGTTTCCATTATATAATACTAAGATCATATATCTTATTTCAAACCATACAATGTTTTCTTCAAAAAACACACATAGTTTTGTTTTTCCTGTATAAAGTTTCATGGTATTTAAATATAGACTTCTTCTTCCATAAATAAATTGAGAAAAGAAGAATTGAAATCCATTTGTAATGTATTATAAATACTTTGTGTAGTAGTAATAAGAAATATTCCGATGGTTTAAACTCTATCCACTGGGGTAAAGTTCTCTAAAAGTCAATGCCTTCAACCTGTACATAGCCTTTACAAACCTATATTTCTTTGTTTCTTATAACTTCACATATTTCATTCACCTTTCTTTGAAAAACCCATTTTGTTCCAATCACATTCTTATCTTTCAATTTGGTTATAAATTACCATGTCTCATTCATCTCAATCTAATTCAATTCTTCATTCATGGAATCAAACCACTCTGAATACTCTAAAGTATCTTCAACATTTAATTGCTCATCCAATGAATACAAATAGGTATGTGAAAATATTCTTTGTGGTATTCCAGTTTGAATGTATTTCCCTTGATAACTAAGGATATTTTGGACATCCATCTACTTTCTCATTCTAGGATGAGATATATGAAATTAACCCTCATCACATGAAATTGATAAATCAACATATTCATCCTATATAGTTTTGATATCATCACTTTGGTCGAAAATGTTCTTATATTGTTTAACAATAACAACCTTATCAAAGTTTTATCTTATTTCTACATCTAATTGGGAAGTTTTTCTATCTCAATTTTCCAACACTTTTACATCTATCAAATATTCAATATTTTTAGTTTACTTGTTATAATAATCGTATACTTTACCATTAGGTGTGTTGCAATGTAAAATTCACTTAACACCTATTTGATCGAACTTCCCAATATTCTCACCTTTAACTTTGATAATTTCAGGACTACCAAAAACCGTTAGGTATATTAAACACGGGGTTTCTTTATAGTATATCTTGAATGGAGTAATATCAGTGTTTTTTCTATAGAAATGGTTATTATAAAGGTGAATTTGTTCTCCAATATCTTTCTTCCAAAATAATCAAGAAGTATCTTGTTCAATTAGCATAGTTTGAGCCACATCAACCAAACTTCTGTTCATTATTTTTGAAATTCCAGTTATCTATGGTGTGAATGGTGCACTATATTCATAACTAATGTCATTATTTTCAAGATAATCATTAAAATTCACAATTTTTATATTCAAAAACATTATTAGTTTGAATCTTATTCATAGAATATCAACATTATTTTTCATCAATTCTCCTAAAACTATTAAATATTTTGAGAGACTATAATTTATGTTTCAAAAAAATAATTCATGTAATATGATTAAAATTATAAATAAAGGAAATAAAGTACTTTTCTTCATTTCTTGATTTATTTTTCAAGGGTCCACATATGTGGGAATGAAAAAACACCAAGGGATCAGTTGAATGTATCTAAAATTTCTTATTAATTTATTTGTAATCTTTAATTTATATTATATTGAACAACACCAATATCTTCTTCTTATTATGTAATGAATATCATGAATAATTTATCTCTTAGTCAGATTACACATATTTTTCTAGAACATATTCCCTAGTCTCTTATTGAAAAACTGATTTTCTTTTATCTTTATTTGATAACTTGATACTTAGGCATATCCAACTTGAAAAAGGATTACTCTAGTTCATTGGCCTCTTATTACAACTTTAAAATATTCAATGATTTTAACAACAAATTCAAATCCTCACAAAATAACTTTGTTTCCTTCATCACATAGATGTGAAATAATAAACATGTTGTGTTTCAGTCCATCAAAAAACAAAGCACATTTGGATTTCAATTTTTCTTTTCAAATGATAAAAGTTCCAAAACCTTTGATTTTGAGAGACACATAATATCTAAAAATCTTTATCTCTTTTTAAAAATATTTCAATTTTTTAACAACTTGAAATATTTAGTCATATATGAATAACAACCACAAGCTAATATCACTTTTCATTCTTATTTTATGACTTTGAGATATTTTTCAAAAATTATTGATTTTTCTTTACCTTTTTATTCATTCAATTATCCCCATGATATTTATTGTACACAATTTTTTGAAATAGAAGTATTATAAGAAATATTTTTTCTATATTTATGGTTTTATCACATCTTCAAAAAAATATTTTTCATCGGTTGAAATCAATTTTCAATTTTTAGACTGCATTTTTCAAGTTGTTTGATAGTACCAGGCATGCAGCGGAAGCCTGAAAAACTAGAAATTAAAAACATTTCATTGGTGATTGATGTAACTATATAATCATAAATTAAATAGTACCTTCTTAAAACCCAAGAATATACATGAAAAAAAATTAATAGAAAAATACCTAGTTCAATATGAAGTCGCACGTTTCACATTTTCTCATCACCAGTGATCATTGCTCGGATTATCTAAATTTAAAACCCTCAAGATCATCTAATATTTCTTCAAAAATTGGTGTGTTCTTCCATCATAAAATTTTAGGTGTTATAGTGTAAATTTTATGGTACCTTCAACATCTAGATGATCATCATAGCTCCATTCTATCAATCTACAGAGGCATTATATGATTGATTCCTAGGTATATGAGCTTCTCACTCTTTGAGGTGGGAGGGAGAAGAGAGAGGCTCTGGTTAAATTAGGATGAACAATCACCACGTGAGGGCCTCTCTCATACATTACATATCATTTTAAAAAAATCACCATAATTGGATCCCTTGCCCCTTGGATATTTATTACTCACTATATAAGCTATAAATAATAATTTATTACAGACTTACTGAGTCTTAAATTTCATTTATATTTTTATCACATTATTATAATAGAATAAATTTAAATTACGTGATAAAACTGTTCCACTAACTCAAATATTTGTTCTCCCAAATATAAAAACCTTGAATATTAATAAAATAATATTAGTTTGTATAATACCTTTACATGAATTTACTTTAATACATGTAAATTCATTTAATAAATTAATTAAATACTAATTATTCTTTAAAATAATAATATGAATTTATTTATTCCATGGTGATAGTATATCCTCAGACATATCATGGATCCTATAGAGGGTCCCAACATGTCCTAAACTCCTATTCGTTAGAATAGGGAAACATTTTAATACGCTATGTTTGTGACCCTCTAGGCCCTTATCTCGTTAGTAGTGAATATTATTCATAGACTAAGAGCGGATTCTAGCAACCCATTAGGGCCCCTAAAGAGATAAATAGTAGTCATAGGAACTAAAACCTTTCTACAAGCACATGTCATGTAATATAATCTCTTTGTCTCACAATATTTCGTAAAGAAGGATGGAAACTTGTGTCAACATCCTTTCTTTATTTATTATTTATTAACCTTACTAGAAAGACTTACCTTCTTCCACTATAAAAATTTATTTAGTGAAGGTACTACCATCATGATAAACTAGGTATAAGATATCTATTCATATCGAAAGATAAATCTTATTTCCTAATTATTCAATAATTTTTATACCACTAATGATGCACCCAATGTAATATAACATGCTACCAATTAAATTCCTTAGTTTGTTATTACATAAAATCACAAGATCAAATTGTATACACTGATTATAATATCATATTTGGAGACCATTACATGTGTTTATAGATAGAAACTACTAATGACACCTACAAAATGTGGTGTTCCTATTGGTGGGTCAGTCCTTATGGCCTCATCTAATCAAGATTATAAATTTGTAAAATTCATGAGAATAAGTCCAATGATTATGATTCCCCAAAATTTGATAGTCAAACATCTTCTATGTCCAGTGAGTACGATGTTTTTAGATCATAGGACACATGTTTTAAAATATTTTCATATTATCTCAAGGCCCTCATTATATTTTGGGAACTATTATAACCTTTTGATATGATAATTAATCTATGGTAAATACCATTAATGGTGGATCGATGCAAAAATATCAAAACTATTACAGTGAGATTACGTCATGCATAAACCACTATATGCATGATATGGTAGTCAAAAAGTACTATCCATATTGGGTCTAGGGCACCTACTATTAAAAAACTCCCACTTCAACTAAATATAATTTTCCAATTAACCTTTTTATCACTCACATGATATGATCATGCTTCTACAGAGTTTTTGATTTAGTCAATGGGTCTGCCACATCTCTGTTGTATATGAATTCTACTATCTGCAACCTCACCTACTTGAGTAATACTCTTCAAGAGATGATATCCCTAAGTTGATTCCCTTTTCCACTTTCAAAACATGAAATCTTGGATAATAAATATAATAGTATTTTCATAATTTCTTTTAAGATAAAACTTTACAAACAAGGTGAAATTCTAAGAACCATAACAAAACAGTACATGTTATGCAGTGCATCTTTATCTACCTTAAAATCCACAATGAATTTTGTATTTGTAGATATTTCTACCATTGGATTAAATGAGCGTATCTTACTCATTTTCTTGTCATAAATATGATATTAGAAATTATTTATCTATAGGATGACTAGTATGTGTCCCCTAATAACTAGTATCCCTTCCTCTCTAAATACTAGGAACACATCTGTTATAAATGCTCAAGTACAATTGTATAGTTCTGAGTGCTTCCCACATTGTTCTCTAAGATTTAACTAATTTTTCCTGCAATTAATTATATATTGTAAAAATAATATACAGTACCTAGCATTTAATATGTTACACATACATTTCTATCACTGATGTAATTCTACTCACCTCTATAATATCCTTCTATTTCTCTATCCATGTCTTCTTGGATAGATTTATTCCACGTGTCATTTGTAACAATTCTCTTTAAAATTGTTTCAAATTGTATTTATCATTACCTTTATAGTATATATATTATTTAATAGGTCTAATAAATCATTAGATCCACCTCATTAGATATCATTTCTTAGGACTTAGTTTTCTACTTTAAGTCAATCTATAGTATATTATTTTCATTCTAGTCTTAACCAACTATTACATCAATAACTATTTTCCATATGTCATCGAACATATTTTCCTGGGAAAATTGTAGTGCTCCAACTAACATCCTGTAGACACAAGGAAAAAATTCATTGCAAATGAATATTATATGATCTTGTTACTTACATCAATATGACAATGGATTATAGTATTTTTCCCCACTTATTTTCATTTTATGGTGTCACCAACCATTTCTAGTTGTTATATATATACACCTTCTAAGATAGTTGATCTTGACAAATAATGCATGATAAAATGATCATAGAATGTATCTATGAAAATTAAAATTACAATGAATTTATGAATGATGACTTGATATAACCATTCAATCCTTTTGGGTACCATGATTATACCATCCATGTATAGTCTCACTTGAATACCCACTGCAATAGTCAAAATAATAATTCCATGTATTTTGAAACATGGAATATATTATTCAATTTTAATTGATATTTCTAACCATATATTGTTTCTATTTACATTTTATATGTTGTATCCATTATTATTAATTAATAATGTATCACCATTCGCGGTGAATAAAAAACCAATGTCATGGTTTGATCCTTCCTATAGAGTATGTGTCTCTGGAATTTTTATTTTCCACAAGTTCACGTGGTACACGTTCCTCTGAAAACAATTTGTGCATATTTAGTATTAACTAAATCAATGTCAATATTTCTACAATAATCAATAATATATATGTGAACCCATTTATAGTAATATATTTTATTACTTTTAATATCAATTTTTTATCTTAGGGGTTTATTTAATATCCTTATAAAACATTAGGATATTTACTTTTGATGCATATTGTGTTTTTTATGTATGTTTGTATCCTTAAAAACACTTTAGATATAAACACATGTTATTATGAAATTATTAATTTTATCATAATATAACTCATAAGAAATCTATTTTTAATTATAGTTTGCATATGGTAATAAATAAAATTTCTATTTATGAAGCATGTCTTTAAAAATAATGGATGTATTTGTATTTTATTTTAGTCTCAACATTGATTTCCCTTTTTATTTTATCATGAATTTGATATGTATAAGGAAATGTGAGTTTAGGAATTTCTCCATACTGAATTTTATTAATCAATGTTAACATGAAAGACTCAACATTGATCCATCTTAGTAACATCATGACTCTTATGTGAATTAAGGTAATTTGTATTTAGAAAATACACAATGATACATTATGTTGATCAATGTTAAAATTTAAGACTCAATATTGATCCTACTTAGTAACAACATAACTCTGATTTGAATAAAGGTAATTTGTGTTTAAGAATTACTTCAGGATACATTATTACGATCGATGAATTCATGGTAAAGATATTCTTCATTACCTGGGCCTGAAGAAACATTTATCTGATAACCATTCATATAACATACTTCACTTTTACATCCCTTATTACACTTAAAAGAATGTAAATGATTATATGAATATTCCTATAGTTTCCCCTTCATATAGTTTACACCCTCTAGATAGAATAATTCTAAAAACTTTGTGACAAACCATTATTTATAAATGTTCTTTTATCCAAAACTAAATATATCGATAATACCAAAGGTATTTAACTCTAAAGAGTCTAAATACCATATTGGGTATAAACTTGAAATCAACATTTAGTTTTTCTATAAAAATATTTTTCTTACCAAAACTGTGTATTAGAGTTTTGTATTTTTATATTCATCATGTATTTCTAATGATTCATGTAATACTGAACACTTAATTTAGTATTAGTCAACACGAACAACACTTATTCCAAAATGGATTTATATATCCTCTTGTCTGATGGACATGTGAGATAAAGGTTTTCTTAATACACAGTTAATGTTCAACAAGAACCATTAAACATGAAAATTAGTAGTTGTTTACTTCTCCCCATTTACTTATGAATCATAATTTCTCAATCACTTAATGAATAAACCTTACTTGTTGTCAAGTTTATTTTCTTAATTGGTTACTGTATTTGAATACACATATGTTATAGAAATATTTTATTTAATACCAATGAAGTATTAAAAAAACATTACTTATAATTGAGGAATATATCTAAATAATAAGCAACTACTTTATTATTTAATTCAATTCATTGCATCAAAACTTCAATAGATTTCTTCCATTATATGTGAAGAAAATAAGATATTTTATGATGATCAACAATTTTTTTTTGAAGTAAATTGTGATGGTGCCTCTACAATCATACTTTCCATTGGACTTTTCTCCTTGTATTTCAACTTGTTTACCATAATAACTAAATACTAAACATTCTTTCAGTTCTTGTCAACTTGGAGAAGATTACCTAAAAGGTAATGAAGGGTTTTTCTCCATAATGTTCATTTTCAAATCTTAAAGGAAACTAGAGTAAATGGGTAAAAATGATATGATAAAGGGATGTATTGCCAGATCATGATCCATCTTTCAATTTACAAGAATCCAGTGTAATTATCATCCATTCATATCTCACTGCACTTTCTCCTCACAAGATTCTTGGAGAAGAGACAACATGTAAAATCATCCATGTCCTAATGTTGTATCCACAAATCACATAGAGCATAGATTATAGAATTATGATTTAAACATCAAATGTGATATACAAGTTTCCCCTATAAGAATATTTTACTCCCTCACTTTCTGAGGCTCCTCAACTGGTATTGGGGACTCCAGTAACTTTAATTTCCATTCATCATAATACATGGAACAAGTGATTGTACCACTCTTTGGAAACTCATGACAGCATGGATATGTTATTTTTATAATAGTTATTATAGTGTTTCTATGGTATTTATCACCATTTTGTATTAAAATAATCTTACATATTCATATTTTTATATTGATTACTATGTGATATTACTTATTAATTATAGCATTAAATGTATCCAACTATTTTATCAAACTTTGGTAGCCCTCACTACTAGATTAGGAATACTCCATCACTTGAGTATTCTAGTAGCAAGGATACCATAAGCCTCTTCTTATAGTCCAAGATTTGGTACACCACTACTTATAGAGTTTCAATGGAGCAGTTTAACTGGAAAGTCACATTAACTCATATCTCCTTGAATTTTTGAGTTAAGTCCCAACTTCTATAAATCATAAATTTGATTTATTAAAGTCATTTATTCTAAAGATAAAAATATCTAGATTTGTTTAATTATTTATTGATATATTTAGTTAAATAAAATCATTGTTCTCATAAGAACTCCCTAGTAGTAGGAGAAACCCTCAATTTTTTCTGATCGATCACCTCATACACCTAGTTTGTTTCAAATTCAAATGATGGAAAGAATTTGATACATAATATTTCATTAAGTGTTTTTGTTAATTATATCTAGATGAATAACTTCTTTTTATAGCTAAAATTCACATACTATGTGATTTCACTCACAATTAACTATGTAGTAAATAAAAAAACATTATTCTCATATAAATGATTTAATATATTCATTAATTTATTATTTTATGGGTATTCTAAAAAACATGCACATTAAAAAAAATAATAAAAAATCCATAAATTAAATAAACTACCCGACTGATCTTGAGAATTTTTTTGGTTGATCCATTTAAAATCAATAGACCAACCATGACCTAGGGGAATGATACCTAAGTTGGGTCTTGACTCATATTGCAACTTTCTCCCTAGTCTAAAGTATTCATGCCTCCTCTAGGATATCACCTCATCTTGGTTTGGTCTGTATCTTATATCATCGTCATCATAGTACATATATACTTTCACAGATGTGAGAGAGTCTTGGGAGTTCAAAATAAAGATAAACCATTTTTATCTATCTATATAAACCCTTATACATATTAAATGAGAAAAATTGATGATGTGCATACCATATTATTTAATTAATTAATTACATACATCAAAGATAATTGAAATAATTAATTAAATAATTAAAATATCATACATAAGTTAGTCAGTCAATGTTCAAGACTAAACTACATGATAAATAAATGTGCGATAAAAAAATAAATGTGATAATTTAACGTTTGATGGGAATTAAATAAATTAAATGAGTTATTTTAAATCAAATAATTTTTTTCTTCGATTTGGAATTAATTTACTATTATTTAAAAATAATATTAATGAATTATTTTAATTGATTTCATAAATTAAATTAATTTTCTCAAAAAATAAAAATAAAAATATTATTATTATTGAAATTCCAAAAAAAAACAATAAAATTTTCTATTATATGTTTAAAAAAAATCATGGGTCCTAAACCTTTCTCAGGCCTATGACGGGTCAGGCCAACTCTGTCTTGGATCATTTTAGGTCCGGAAGAACATGTGCATGATGATTTCAGGTGGTCCAAAACTATATATGGATATTTTGAGTTGAGAAGACCCTAATTTAGCAATGTTTTTCTTAATTTAGGAAGGGGTCTATAGAAGGGGCGGTAGTCGTGGATTAGGTGGACGATCCCAATTTCGGTTGTGGCACGGTAGCCTGAAGTAGTGGTGCTTGTGGGATCAGCCTGGACAGAGGCGGTGCATCAATGATTCTATTCAAGAGACATCATGAAAAGGTGGCTATAATGAACAAGATCCAGCCGGTTTTGGTGGTGGGTGACACGATGGATCTATAGGAGGTTGGGGGTTAGTAGGATGCGATGATTGGAGGAAACTCGCCCAAGGGAACTCATGTGGGATTACGGTGGTGGCAGTGTGATATGCAATGAAAGGGGTAGAATCTGGAAGGATGGAGGTTATGGTGGAGCCGGCTGAGAGGGAGAAAATTGGATTCCTTGGGAATCTCTGTGTTTTTTTAATAAAATAAGTTTTTTAAAAATTATTCCCTTTTTTCTCTTAGTCATGCCACTCCCACTAAATGATTTCCATTTTTTATTCTTTTCCTTTGATGGAATTTACGTTGAATTAACCCCCTCCTTTCTATTCATTTGATTTTTTTAGTTGTGTTGACCCACTGAAAGAGTCCATCCGCCATTTTAGAATAATTTTTTCCATTTTATTGTTATGGTTTTCCAAATCCAAGTGGAAAAGTGTCCGGACAGAGTTTACTATTCCAATCACCAATATTTGGATGGAGCTCATGGTTTCACTGAAAATGGGTTTCTCAAATGCCTACTAGTAATTACTATATGTATATAAATATATATGTTCTTCAAATTAATACCCATTAAAACTTCAATTGATTTACATTAATTTTTTTGATTGATCATAAATTAACTATTTAAGATCGGATCAATGTGTGGTAAAAACCCTTGAGACCAAAACATTTACCTACACTTAATTTATCAAATTTTAATTTTTTTCTTAGATGATAAAATTTATGTAATCTCTCTGATAAAAATTAATTGTCCCGATCATGCAGAGGAAGCCTAAAAAATGAGGAATTTAAAATTTTTCAACGGTGATCGATGTAAATACATCATTACCGAAAAAGTTTAGCTCAGTTATAACCCAAGGATCTTCATAAAAATGAATTAAGAAAAAAATTAAACTATAAACTACATGGTGTGATTGGAATCCAAGGATTCAATATCTTTTATTCACCAGTGATCATTTCATAAAGGATCTGAAGCCGAATACCCCAAAATCATCCCCACATACTTCAAAAATATATTGATTCGTCAATTGTGAAATAATGAATGTTATCATGGAAATTTGAAGATTCTGTTGATGTCCCAAAAATCACTAAAACTCTCTTATATCAATCTTCAAAAGCATTCATCGATTGATTCCTTTTAAGAATATATTATCTCTCTTTGAAGTGATATAGAACTGACAAAATCTCTAGTTCGATTATGATGAATAGTCACCATGTGAGAGCCTCTCTCATCCTCTATATAATGTGTTAATAAATATCTTGAAATTATATCCACCCCCCTAAATATTTATTACCCACTATATAATCTATAAATGAAAATTTATCACTAAATCACTGAGTCTTAAATATCATTTTTATTATTATCACTTTCTTATAATATAATAACTAAATTATGTGATAAAACCATGTCATTAATATGAATCATCACTCCTATAAAAATTAAATGAAACTAGAATATTAATAAAATAATATTTATTCATATAATATTTGTTTCCATTTATTTACATTAATAATTCTAAATACACTTCATAAACAAAGTCAATACTATTTATTCAAAACCTGAAAAATGAATCTATTTATTCCTTGTAAATTGTATATCCTCAGACATATCCTAGACGCTGTGGTAGAGAACACTATTTCCTAAACATATATTCAACTAAATATGGAAGACTTTTTAATAATCTATTTGTGTGACCCTCTCATCCCTTATCTCCATAGTAGTGAATAATATTCATAGGCCAATAGTAGAGTCTTTAAATCCATCAAGACCCCTAAAGAGATAAGGAGTTGTCATAGAAAAAAAAACCTTCCTACAAACACACACCATGTATTCTAATCTTTTTATCTTGTGATATCACAAAAGAAGTATGTGCACTTATGTCATCATCCTTTCTTGGTTTAGTGTTCATTGAACTTAATAGACAGACTTACCTTATTCTTTCATGGATATGGATTTAGTGAAGGTATCATTATCCTGAAAAACTAGGCCTATAATATATCTTACTATCAAAAGATACAAATTACTTCATTATTATTCAATGAATATCATTCCACTAATGATTCATACAATTCAAGATACCTCACCATGAATTCCATTCCATAGTTTTTGTATTCCATCAATGTACACGATCAAATAGTATACACTGATAATAATCTCAGTTCAGGAGACCATTACAGAAGTTAACAGATAGAAACTACTAATGACACCTACAACATGTTGTGTTCTTATTTTTGGGTAAGTATTGACACTCTATTCCATAAAATAGATGAAAAAGTGATAAAGGGAAATGCCTTAGAAAAAAGAGGGGAAAATATTTGGATAATTTCTAGATTTTCAAAGGGTCAAGTTTGAAATCACCCAAGTTGAGACAAGTCACCATCGACGCACAACCACTTTCACACCACAATGATGGCACTCAAACCAGTTTCTCAAGAAAACTCTTCCACCTAGGTTCGCCTATTTGCCTATAAATAGACCCTTGGGGTCTTCATTTGTGACATAAGAATTTATCTGAAGCCCAATTGCTGCTTTGGTCGCCCAATTGCTTCACCCAAGTCATCCAAAAACCTTCAAGTTATTTATTTATCACTTAGGGGAGAGGAATTAAAGGAGGATCATAGAGATTAAGTCCCTTCAGTGTTTGAAATCCATAATACTTTCATGCCTAAAGAGCCCAACCTCCCTAAATCAGAAACACTTGCATGCCACCAATTCCTCTCAAAGGAACTTGAGCACCCAACTTTTGGGAATAACTATGAATACTCTTGAAGGATTGAGTCATGTATTTCCCAAGTTTTAACATCTAGGTTATTCATCACATAAGTAAAAATCAGGTCACCCAAGCCTACCTGCATACCCATACCTACATGCTAGATACCTATATGGGTGCCCCTCATTAATTGAACTACAAGAATTTTGATTGCCATAAAAATTGGGACACGTAGGAAACCTTCCTAAGCCCCATTCTCCATCTCATATCATCTATAAATGGGCATCCTCCTTAGTATTAATCCCCAAGTTAAACCCCCCATATCACCAAGGAATCCTTTTCAGGAAGTAAGTCCAAACTCATTTCTGTCAAAGGACTACACTCTCTTATGAGACTTCCCTAACTATGCGGGCTTTGATTATTATCCAAATGAGATACATAGGAAGCATCCCTAAGGTTTAAACCCAAAAATCTAAATCAAGCCTATATTTTATGGGCCAAATTTCTAGTATTTTTCAATTCAACATGGAAATTCATATCCCTTCTAGGTTCCTTGGGCTTCTTCAGTATAAGTCCCACACAAAACATTGATTAGGTATCTTTTTCCTATGCATCCATACCACATGATGTTAAAGTACATAGATTGGTCATTATCACAGGTCCTTAAAAGTTATGATGTGTCTTGTTACGTGGCACACAACTATGTGGGTTCTAATTCCTTTTACAAGGATACATAGGTAGCCCATCTATGGGTATGATCCCAACATTAAAACAACTCTCATCTCCCTATATGATAATAAATTCCATAGTGCCTCACTGAGTGGATTTATAACCAACGTAGTCGTAATATAGACCAAAGAATCTCTATGTAGTATACCAGAGGATTCTATTAGTGGGGAACCTCAGATATAAACAGATGTCTCTATCGATGAAGAACCTCAGATACATTCAAATGATTCTCAAATTCTATACATGTTAATCATTAATGGCCAAATCACAAGGGAAACTCATTTCATATTTGGTGAATTAAAAAGGATTAATCTATATATATTGTATCTATAAGAGATTACCATAGTAGGAAATATTTCTCCCCCCAAGGGAGCGATGAGCAAGGCCTCCCATCCTCTCGACCAATGTGTATTCTCAAGATTCATCTGCCAAATGAACTGACAAACACCTACCTTTGGGAAGTAGGTACCTATGGATACAAAACCATTGGGTTTTTCCAGTTCCATAAATAAATCCAATGGAAACTGTTTTGGAATAATGACTCCTTCAAATTCCAATTTCTAGGGGAAAAAATGGGGAACCCAATGTGAATACTTAACCAAGTTGATAGTATTACCCATCCGGAAGGCCTTTATCAATTGATAAAGGAAGGCCAAAAAAGGAATCAATCGTGAATGTGTCCATCTAAAATAAACATCATTAATGAAATTAATTTGTTTGTTTTTGTCAAATTTTCTCAAGAACTACCTTCACTCTAAATGGATTCCTTCAAGTTTTCACTCGTGAATTCCCCAGCTACTGCTCAAGATGGATCCCTTCCCACAGAAAGGATGTCATCACCAAATCATCATCTTCAATGCCGTATCTCAAATATTTTGGTTTGGTAATACCATCAACACAGTACTATCCCAACCCTAGAGGCTTCCTGACATGATCTCCAAGTTAACAACAACCCTAGATCATCAAGTCGACAATGATCGGTGTTTAAGAAGCTGACGGTTCCAACCATAGTCTTTGACCATTTTTTGGTCCTTATATCCAGAATGCAATAATTGGTCCCTACCATACTACAGGGAGGTGTATCAAGAGGTCATTCATGTCCTAAAATTTAAGGAATAAGGGTATTTCCCAAGGGCTCCCACCAACAATCACCGCCAACAGAATCGTGTGGTAGTAAACCCCTACATGATGGGGGTGTTGCCTTCGGTTGTTTGGCCCATGTCCCTCAGACCTGGGCATTCAAGATGAACCTCCAGGGAAACAATTCATCAAATAGGAAGTAGGTTCTTACCCTTTCACCCTCCAAAGAAGTCCATTAACCTATCTTGCTGTAAAAAAAAGAATGAGTACATACACCCATACTCCATAATTTCTCCAGTCAGCAAACATGTCTGGTGGTGTCCAACCAATCCCACCATTTAAATTTGGTGGAGTACCATGAGCAAGCACATGCACCTTATTTAAAACTATCATCTATTCAGTAGACTCACATGGATACATTCAAGGAATCCCTCCAATAAAATATGGTTGCCACTTGTAAGCACGAATATACACCTGGCTACACTCACCAATCCTCTACCAGTAGTCTCATCTATCAGCAATGAAAGAGGTCTATCGACCATGCATGGAAGAGAATAACCAGTAGGCACATGCACCTGCTATCATCCATAAAGACTTCCAACAGTATCATTTGGAATCACCTAGAGAAGTCAGTTGGAATGGTCTGATGACATACCTATGGAAACTCAACTCTATGCCCCCATACATGAGTATTGTTAGCATCCACGGATAAGAAAGAGAGGATATGAGCAGGTACATACATCTACTATAGATATATATTTGACATATATTCCCATTCCAACCACTAAATTCACCAAAGTCATTTTAATTATGGTGGAAGGGAAGACAAAAATTCCTACCCATATTCTAGATGCCTTCCAGAATATCATAATAAAAACTTCAGCAGTACCAGAGGGACAAACTCATAAATATATCCCCACACATGGGATGACTCATTAGCATTCCATCTCGGAGTAGATATGCACCTCTGTTCCAGTCCAGGAGGGTTATGGGGCATACTTCCCCATATCATACGGATAACCGGATTAGGAACATACACCCTTTCCAATTAGAGATTATCAGCCCATTTTGATAACCACTCCAAGGCATGCACATACACTAGCCCATGATAACCAGTTCTCCCAGCAAGTGGCACCAGCTTAGTGTAAAATAACATCTAAGAAGAAGTCTCTCCAAAAACAGTTGGAAAATCAATATTCAATCTATGATCCCACTCCTCTTAATTATAGATTTCTTGAACCCCTCATACATTTATCTATTGAAACCCAAGATCCTACCGTCACATTACTAGGTTATTAGAGTAGTAACAGTAATTATAAAGTTCCTCATCGGATACATCATCATGAAGTATTGATTCATAACAATTCCATCAATTTTGAGAACCTACCTCTAGATGAGAGATATGAAAACCCTCCATGTGGCCAAAAGAGAATGGAGAAAGGGGATTTATCCCTTACTATAATCCACCATGGTGGTCCTCCCCATGATGGTATTCACTGCAAAGATCTCTCCACAGTAGTGTTTCACACTATCAAGGTAATTCTCCGACTGAAAATGTAGTGATGAGAAAGCCCTCTTATCTCGAGGAACTTTCCTACATAAGGCCAGTCACGTATGATGAATTATTACTAATAAGTGAAATACTTTCTCAACCAGAAGATATCCCAAGATGGCGGTCATTCTCCGAACCTCCATTGGGTCATTTTTTCTAATATAGTAGAGGAAAAAACAACTGATCCTATTCTTTGTGATAAAACAATTGGGAAACATCCACTCTGTTCGTACCAAGTTTGGAAACATATACAAAAATATGGGGAACATTTGTTGAATATGAGAAAACAACTAACTAAGGGTGAAATACCTGTCATGTTCTGGACTTTGGAAACATCTCAATACAACATTCAAAAATTGATATCAGAAGATTGCATTTATGATATTGTCCTCAACATATGAAAAAAGCTTCGTTATCTAAAATTCAAAGTATCACCTTATGAAAAATATAAAATTCATGTAAAGGTAATAGAAGTGTGTAAATGCCTAGTTGACTTGGAATCTCTCTCAGTTTCCCAACATCTGAAGGTTTAGACGCAGTAAAGATCCCTTCAACAAGCGTGACTCAATGCACTAAAGAGGTTATTCCAGTTAATTACTAATATCCTATCTGGTGTTTATATTAGAGAATGGGGTGTCCATGGAGCATTTCATTTCAATACACTCTCCAACCAGCAAAGCCCTCCAAAAGTGGTCTCATGCAATGTTATTTCCCATGGTTAGATACACTAAACATATTTTGTGTGCAGTCAAAGATATTCTCAAGAATATTCCTCGACAAGATCTTAGAAAAATCCTGCCCAAAGATAGAAATAATTCAAGATAATTTTTCATTAGGAATATAAGAACATGAAGTAGTCCTCCCACTTAGAGGATGTCAACCATCATATTGTGAAAATATTTAAAATAACACAATCCTCCGAAATAGGCAATTTATGTGGTTGTTGGATAATGCACCTAGCCAATATTCAAAATATAATTTTTAAAATCATAAGATAATTTTCACTAAAATCATCCATAGAAGTTCATAAGCCACCCCATCCTACAAGAATAAGGGATTTTTTAACCCAACCTTTAAATTCAACAAAAAAATTTCAATGGTTTGAAGAAGAAGAACTGCAACAGCCTCAACCTATAGGGTTGTGGTATTTTTCACATCCATAATACCCTCCTCATCGGAGGTTAGTTTTCCCCTCATTAAGAACGAATCCACTAATTGAATGTGAAATAGATCTATCAAAAGATTCCCTTCAGGTTACTGTTTGTCAAATAGTTCCTGAGAAATCAGTATAAAATAGAACAAAGTCTCATGGAAGGCACAAAATGAAATGATCTTACAGAGATAATGACAGAATGATTCCAATGCATTGGGAATCAGTGAATGTCATTAATAACATTATGGAAGATCCTCCAGAAAATTAGTTTAGTTCGTGAGAGTTGGAGGATGAAGTTATTATTCATTATTTCCTCACTGCATGAATCTAAACTGAAAAACATAGTTTCCTTGATGCATAACTCTAAACTTCATATCATAATGTCCTCACTGCATTACTCTAAACTGCACAACATAATGTCCCCACTGCATGGCTCTAAACTACACAACATAATGTCCTTGCTGCATGACTCTAAACTGTACAACATAATGTCCTTACTGCATGACTCTAAACTACACAACATATTGTCCATGAAGTATGAATTGAAACTGCACAACATAATTTCCTCACTGCATCACTTAAAACTACACAATACAATTTCTTAGTTTCAAGACATTAAACTGAATAAAATCCATATGCATCCATGCTACATGATGTTAAAATGTGTATCATCTTTGTCCTTGTTACATGATGTTAAACTACATGACATAATTTTTCTTCACTACATGACATTAGACTATACAGTTAACATCTTCTTCATTTGACATTAAGAAATCCCATAAGGTACTACAAATTGGTATTCCTTATGGTTCATTTAAAAAATATGTGTAGCT
The DNA here is from genome assembly GCA_963277665.1 of Viscum album. NCBI lineage: Eukaryota > Viridiplantae > Streptophyta > Magnoliopsida > Santalales > Viscaceae > Viscum > Viscum album. The sequence continues at coordinate 810,850,814 of OY728135.1, read as the reverse complement.
TCCATGCACAATCATTAACCACATCATTGCTACTCCTTATTGGCACATGAGTTCCACTTCTCCCTATTTTTGAATCAGATTTTTATAGAGACCTCATTTCAAGAAATTTGTGTGCCTTGATTCTCATTCAAATTGGATACATAGAGATTCTTGGATCTCCAATATTGGGCCCAACCGCAACCATAAAGAAATTTATTTCCCTTTTTATTCCTTTATATGAACAAAATATATATAGAGGACTCTTCTAGGATATATGGATTGATATTCATACCATATTGTGTGTTAAGTTTAACCATTATTCCAGAATGTGATAGAATCCCCTATCTCTCACATCAAACTCAATTGGTGTGGGGAACGATTTTCTCAAAAACTACATTTGGCTCGATTCTCATTTTAGTGGGATACGTAGAGATGACTAGATCTCAAATATTTGGCACAACAATAAAAAAGTACCTCCTCCACACATCAAAACGCAATTGATATGGGCAATAACTGCAAGAACTATGTGTGACTTGATTCTTGCTCCAACAAGATATATAGGGACACCTGGGTTTTATCCCCTAGTCCAGCTGCAATATTCTTTTTTCACATAAGAATCACTTAACATCCTCACCACATGACAATAAACTACAAGGACCTACAAGAACTACGAATAGATTGATTCTCAGCTACATGAGATACACAACGATGCCCATATTTCCAATCCTGGACCCAGCTGCATCATGATATGAAAAGGCCTCTTTCTTCTATATATGAGTTATATCTACATGAGGAGATTCAATTTCTCTTCATATCAAATCCCTTAATGTCTTCGCTGTAAGACTTTAAACTACATAGTACTCAAAGAACTATGTATGGATTGATTCTCATTCCATTGAGATATGTAGTAAAGACTTGTCCTTAACCCTTCGTCCCAAACACAAGATAAAAGAAAATTCTCCCTCTCTTGCATTCAATTTAAAATCTATATAGGAGATCTTATGTTGGGTCCTCTCCTTATAAATCCCATTAGGGAAACAAATTTATAGCCAATATCATTCCAGATATTTCCCCTGTGTGTTGGACATTACCCCTTTCACATTTAATACTCCTAATATTGAGTACTTCCAGACCTTCATAGTTTTACTTCGGTTTTTGGTGATAGAATATCTAATACATGAGATCATTTTTTCCTGACTATGTAGTACGTACCCTTAGGTGGCCTTGCATAAAAGTTTCCTACATAACATGTCTGTCATTCAATGGATGCCACTGTTTGACTATGCAACATATTCCCCCAGTCGACCCTGCATAATACAACCCCCATACCGAGTTTTTCAAATAGTGGTAACTTCATTTTTATGAGAAGCATATTCTGTACCTTTAAACATTAATGATGGTATGCAGAAACCCATAGTTTAAAGTGGTCATCCTTCATATACTTGTCCCATATCCTTTCTCTCAACTTGAAAGTTTCCAAGACTATGGTTTACACATTTTCCCCCTCCATATGTGCAAATCATCTTTAAATAACCTTGGATCATTTGACCACATATCATACATTGTTTCTATAATGTTCTCATTATAGTCACATGAACTAAAACTAAAGAAACCACACATCCTATGTTTGGGTCATAACTTCATAGAAATATTATTCCTATGATTCTTTGGAAATCATGATTAGAAAAACTCTTTCTGTTTTCAGGTATTTTTCTCTATAGAATAAACTCTCTGCTTGGGAAAATCTAAATCTTCCTAAACATTCATTGACTTTTAGGAATAAAATGTCAAATTTTTTAGAACTCTTTTTCCTGAATATGTAGTACGTGCCCCTATTGGCCTTGCATAAAATTCACCTACATAATCGGACTTCTAGTAAAAGGATTCCACTATTTCACTATACAGTATATTCCCCCCAGTTAGCCTTTCATAATACCACTCCTATAGTGGGTTTTTCAAATAGTGGTAACTTCTTTTTTTGGTAAAGAACTCTTTAAAATCTATTATCCCTTTTTCCCATGTCATTATTCGGATCCTAAAATTTCCAAATCATAGTTTACATTTCTCCCTTAACATACCTAAATATGGCATCATGTTTCCAAGAAAATTATCAAGAAATTGGAGAATCATAAACCTTTTTCAAAGATAAATACCTTAAATTAAATCCCTCGAAACTAAAAAAACATAATGTCATTAATGATTGACTCCAAACTACAAAACACAATGTCCAAAATCCCCTTTCTGAACAATTTTAACCATTCATCACACACCAAATTTGTGCAGGATTGGTTTCACCATTCATGACCTATGTTGGCATCCTGCAGATGGCCATAACCATACAGAGGAAAATAAATACTCTTTGGAAAATCGAGGTCACATTTCTTCAGATTCTTTTCCAAATCTGCAAGAGTAGTGTCATAGATTTCAATGTAATCATGCCTAGAAATCTTCATCATATCGTCAATTCTCTTGTTATCCAATTCGTCAGTAGTTCTGATTCTCTTGGGATCTATTAAACATGCAAAAGAGATCAAAATTCATAATCAAGTGAGATGATTTTAGATTTTTTGACAAAGTCATTAAGAAAATTTAACAAAGGAATTAAGGCGTGCAAGTGTGGATTCAACGTGCAAGTATAAATCCAGCACGCATGTATGACACTCAATTTGTGGAACACAAATAAAAAACTTATAGAATAAGTGCGGCCAATATTTTTAGTATCTGAATGAAAACACTCGTGCGATGAGAGATGGATTTATGGAATCCTTTGTAATTTTCACTAAAGTGAGGACACTATATATAAGAAATTAAGAGTACCTTGCGAGACATGACCTTTCTCACCCGTACCTCGCACACTATCAATTTGCACGCCACATGAAAAACTTTGAAAATTTTCATAACTCTACCTTAGTATAAGACCCTCTCTTCATTTCGGATCCAATTCTATGTAGGGATTTTATTGAAACTTCGTTCCATCACATCGATGAAATGGTGACAAAGGGGAATGCCTTAGAAAAAAGAGGAGAAAATACATGGAGAATTTCAATATTTGGAAAGGGTCAAGTTTGAAATCGCCCTAGTTGAGCCCAGTCACCATAGACGTGCAACCACTTGCACACCCTATTGATGGCACACATCCCACTTGCACGAACATACTCCTTCACCTAGGGTCACCTATTTTCCTATAAATTGACCCTTGGAGTCTTTAGTTGTGGTAGATGAATTCCCCTGAAGCCCAATTGTTGCTCTAGTCTCCCAAGTGCTTTTCCCAAGTCTTCTAAAAAATTCAAGGTAATTCATTAAAACCTAGGGAAGAGGAATTAAAGGAGGATCATAGGAATTATATCCCTTTAGTGTTTGAAATCTATAACACTTGCATGCCTAAAGCGCACAACCTCCCTAAATCTGAAACACTTGCTCCATCCATTCCTCTCAAAAGAACTTGATCACCCAACTTCTAGGAGTACCTGTGAATACTCTTAAAGCTTTGAGTCAAGTATCACCCAAGTTTTAACATCCAGGTTATTTGTTACTTATGTAAATATCAGGCCACCCAAGTCTACCTTCACACCCATACCTTCGCACCAGATACCAACATGGGTGCCCCACTTTGATTCACCTTATCTGTTCAACCTATACACGCCTTTAATCAAGAATTCTTCAAATATTCATTGAAAGGAATACTATTCATTGGATACCCTATCTAAAATTGATTATGTTTAGACCTCCACCAAAACCTCATGACTTACCAAACCCTTAGGAAGGGCACATCAACATGTCTCCCATTTAGGTTTGTATATCTACAGTTAGAGGTTTCCCACATCTGTTTTATAATGGGGTCAAATATAATTCCCATCAAAACTAGGATATGTAAGAAGCCTTCCTAAGGACTGATCTCCATCTCATCAAATCCATAAATGGGCATCATCCATAAGAGTAAGCCCCAAATTAAACCCCCAAATAACCAAGGAATAATTTTTAGGAAGTAATTCCAAACTAATTTCTCTCAAAGGACTAAACTCTCCTATGTGACATCCTGAACTATGTGGGATTTTATTCTCATCCAAATGAGATACGTAGGAAGCCTACTTGATGTTTAAACCCAACAATATAAATCAACCCTATCATTTCTGGTCCAAATTCTCAATAGGGTCTAATTTAACATGGAAATTCATATCCCTTCCAGGTTCCTTGGTCTTATTCATTATAATTCCTACACCAAACATGGATTAGGAATATTCTGCCTATGCATCCTTACCACATGATGTTAAACTACATGAATTTTTCCTTATCACATGACCTTAAAATGTATGATGTGTCCTGTTACGTGGCACTGAACTATGTGGGTTGTGATTCCTTTCACAAGGATACATAGGTAGCCCATCTATGGGTTTGATACCAACATTAAAACAACTCATGTCTCCCTATATGAGGATAAATTCAATAGTTACTCACTGAGTGGATTTTAAACCAGTATAGTCATAATAACAACCAAATAATATCTAAGTAGTATACCAAAGAATACCATTGGTTGATAACTTCAGATATATACAGATGTCTAAATTGATGAAGAAACTATGATACATATATATTATTCAAAAATTATATACATGTTATTTATTGATTTACAGATAACAAGGGAACCTCATTTCATTCTTGGTGAATTATTAAGTATTCATGTACATATCTTAAATCTATAGGAGAATCCTGAAGTAGGAAATAATTCCCCCCAAAAAGGGTGCAATGAGCCTGACCTCCCATCCTATTGAATAATGTGTGTTCTCAAGAATCGTTAGCAAAATAACCTAATGAATTCCTACCTTTATAAAGTAGGTCTCTATGGATACATAACCATTAGGTGTTTCCAGTTCCATAAATAAATCCAATTGAAACCATCTGGGAATAAATAATCCTAACAAAGTCCCATTTCTTGGTGAAATAACTAGTCTTCATGATCTCATAAACTCAAGATTATAAAGTGAACAATTATTTAGAAAAAATAGCAATGCTTATGAACCCCCAACACCTGATAGTGAAACATCATTTGTGTCTAGTAAATATGATGCATCCATATAATAGGGAATATGTTTAAGAACATTATCATATTATCTCAATGTTCTCATTATATCCTGAGAAATTGTATAAAACTTTGATATAACAAGTAATTTAAGTACATTACCATTAATAGTTGACATAGAAATATAATCACTATTATGGTGAGGTTACAATCATTCATAAAACACTGTATAAATTATATAATAATCAAAATATAATATTCAGTATGGGTCTAAGGAACCCAATATTAAAACATTTAAAACATTAAGTGGATTGAATCCCTCTAAAACTTTGGATCTAATACAACTGGGATTCATTATAGTGTTGATGATTGAACCATCAAATTTTTTTTGTATTCTCAAACCCTCCATAGTATAAGTAATATCCATAGAAATCATATTTTCCTCTATAACCAGTATGTTTCTTAGAAATATGCACCTTTTTTATAACTTATTTTTGACTAATATCATTCGTTACATTACACTTCTTCTTATCTTTAACGTAGTATCTAGTGGTAGATTTTTTCACTTTAATATTCTATTTCTCATAAATTTCAGAATTTTTAACTTTTATAGTTTTGGAAAAATACATGATCTTCTTAAATTTATTATTATTTTGAACATATTCAACCTTGTTGTTTACCACTTAGGATAATCTTTTTATCCTTATAAGAATTACACATCTTATAACATTCACTAAATTTTGTAAATTTGTTTTGTAAGTTCATGATTCCATCTTTATCTATAATAAGTTTTGGTTAAAAAAGTCAAATTATTTCTCCTTCACCTTAATCTTTTATTCCATATTGATGTTGACATTTTTACCTTCATAACGTAACTTCTTCAAATCATCAATTTTTTTATTAACCCAGATTATTATTTTATAATCATTTCTTGTTTTTTATGATAGATCTTATTTCATTAATTTATTTTTCTTTTTTTGAGTTTAATAATTTTTTAGAGACATGATCTCAATTATATTTTAATAATAAACTCCATATAAGACTTCTTTTTTCTTTAATTTTGTTTCTTACAACAGTAGTAAAGTTTGCATAATTCACTTTTTCAACAAGGAACTTCTTAGTATCATCATCAATAGAGTTTTCAGCTTTCACTCCACTATCATCATCTTCATAACATTTTGAAAAAAAAATATCTTCTTATATTTAGAGAAATTATAATCATTTCCATTTGAAAAGGATTTTTATTTATCTATCTTCTTCATAGGTCTTATTGACTTTTTATCTTCCTCATCAATATTTTTATGTTCTATTATCCTTAAGCAGTTTGCTGTGAAATATCCAATTTTGCTACAACTAAATCACTTAAAGGGTAAATTTACTTTATACACTCATGTTCCTTGATTAAATTTTCAGGAAAAAAATAAATTAATTCAAAAAAGTTTTTAAAAAATTAAACTGCAGTGTTATTTTCAATGACTTCTTCTATGGGAAATTTCATAGAAATTCCTTTGTGAGTAGCCTTTAAAGATATTTCTTGATCCACATTTTCCTTTCATTTGGCATGTTTTTCCTTATCATTTAATATGAGATGAGAATATTATGAAATACATTCATATATAGAGAGTATTAGGATCTCTATCTTCTAAGGATGATACCTTGGCAACAAATTTATTATGAATAATACTTAATATTTTTTTGAAGAATAGTCAAATATTCTAACTTCTCACTAAAACATTTTGTGGTGATTATAATGTCACTAACCCATGTAAATAAGTCACTAATAGATTAATTATCTACCCTTTTTATATATTCATACTTCAATCTCTAGATTTGTAACTTGGATTTCTTCTCTTTATTTTTCATTCATAATTATTTTTTAATTTATCATGGATTCCTTTAGTTGTTCATCTTCATTCAAACCTCATAAATTCAATTTCAAAGATATGAGAAACTATATAGTTTTTATATCACCCATAATTATATAGATTATTCTTATTTTACACTATTAAGGTATCACCCTTTGGATGGCGGAGTCACACCATATGATGTAGCTTTAAGAACATCATAATCAATTGGTAAAAGATAGGGTAACATTATGTCATTCCAAATATGATACTTATTTCCAAAAAATATAGGAATACCCATACTATGAAAATGGTTTTAAACATCCATGGAAACCATAATTTTATCAAAATTCATATATCAAATATTTGATAAAGGAACCCAAAGCTCTAATACCATTTTAAGGGTCCAATCAGGATCTATGGGATCATTGAGAGTGGGAGTATTTGAATCATTGATATTTTTCTTTTAATTGTTTCTTGGTACAAGAAAAAATCTTATCCTAAAATAATTTAGAATTAACAATATTGGAAAACAATAATAAATCACACCCATAAAAAAATAAGTATTTATAACCTTTACTACTCAATAAGAGTAGTTAGTCATTATCCATGTTTAGATATAATATAACCCCACACACCATTAGAAAATAATCCTTTAACAGTTCATCAAAATACATGTTTCCTTTAGCAGTTCCTCAAAACATCTATCTAATAAATATTTTTTGAAACACATATTTGATAAACTTCTTTAGACTCCTTTTCATATGGATATTCCACAACAAATTATATATCCAATGATATTCACCTGTTTTCTATGATGACTTTTTTAGGAAAACTATATTCAATAATTTTAGATCCTATATCTAATAAAATTGTAAAATCTTGTTTTTATTTCTTTATTCATATCTCCATCTGATAATGCTTCATCTTCAACTTCCCTGACACTTTTCTTTGTTCGGAAACAATAATCTCACCAAGTTATTCCTTCAGCGAACATAGTTATAATCATTACTATTTATGTATAGAAATGATGTTTGGAACTTTGGAGATCATTGAACCATCACCATATTTTTCTTAAGTAAAATCATATACCTGATGGAACTGTGAAAATAATCAGATATATGTTTATCCCATCCTCCTTATGATCACTTTAGTTTGTTAGACTCTGCCCAGTCCACTAGTTCCATCAAATACAATCTATCCACCTTTATAAAGAAGTCTCAATATTTTTAAGTGATTTATGTTATACCAAAAAAGGGCAATACTTATGAAATCATTATTCCTTTATAACCATCATCTTCTTAAAATAACCCCTCAAATATTCTTGGCCTCAACATTAATAATTTAGCTCTACATTATAGAAATTTTATAATCTTGAATTTGAAAACTTTATATTCATTTCACATTATGAACTCCTTGATATTATTCATTATATGGAATTTTACTTTAAATATGTGATATTTTATGAGTTGTAAAAATTTTCTAATCTAATTTCCTTTTTATAAATTTTTTACATAATATAAATATTGAATCATTAATATTATTTAAATATTAATTAAATTGATTATTAAAACAATTTTTTTGTTGTCTAAATAATATCACAAATAAGGCCCTTAATTTGAAAATTTAAAATTAAATATTATGAATATTTTATAATTTTAAAATATAAGAATATTATATTTTAGACTTATTTTTTAAATTATAATAAATTTATAATGTAATATTGTGATTACAAAATAAAAACATTATTTTAAAATCATAAGGCATGCCATATCATTTTGAAGGTATTTTCTAACATTAACTCTTAATATTATATATTGTTTTTCAAAAAATGTTTCATAAAAATTTAATTAATTAATTATAAACTATTTATAAGTAATTAATTTATAAAAAATGATAAATTAATAAATATCCAAAAATACCTTTTATTATTATTTATAAAAATATAAAAATTATAAAATTATCTTGATCATTAAAAATTAAGAAAGAAATTCTTATACCAGTCATATTTAATGATATAATTTAAATCATAGGATATGATACAAACCATTTTAAATTATCCATAGTAAGTCATAAGCTATGAAATATTGGTTTGGTGCTTAAATTATTTAACTTCTATCAGTCATATTTTATTATTGATAGTCCTATTATATCCCATTATATGATATGAAAAGGTAGACTCTTACATATCATGTCATACTTTATGATGTTGTTATAAAATCGATGAATATGATTAGAAATCTTATTTTATTATTCAGTGAGATGTGGTAAATTTGATATGAAACTCTATTTTTGTCTCGCAATATAGTGATATCATATGATATGATATATTTGAGTTGTATGTTCTGACCTATAATGAACTAAGGGTTTTTTTGAGTCCTTTCTTATGATATCCTATATCATAAGTCCTAAATTAATAATGATGAATAAAAACTGGAATCATACTTTATTATAGGGAATATGATATGTAATACGATTTCAAACCATTCATTTCTCATCATGATTTCATGAATCAAAATATATGGTAGGCTTTGATACCAATTTTGGGTTTCAAAGAGATATAACAACAATTATTTAATGAAGTGAAAGAAATAAAAAAACCAAAACTAAATATCTATTAAAAATAAATGAATCCATGAATAATGGAAATTAAGAACTTATAAATGTATACCTTTCATCAGCATTTTTCACGTCAAATATCACTATGTCATATGCTTGATGGATATCATAGAAGTGGAAGATAAAACACATCACACTCTATAGGTATCTGTGAGATGATTAATCACCCATCATAAGAGTAGGATCCTCCACCATCCATGGTGTGATAATACCTCATGACATATAAGTGTTAAGATAAGATTACTTTGAGTAGAGGATAGATTTTTACAAACCTGAAAAAGAGACACAAATCCACCATTCCGTGGTAGTTGAGTATTTAAAGTTCCCTCAAGGATTCTCTTCAAGCACTCATTCAATTACTCAATCATTGTAATCATGAGTAAATTCCTTGAATACACTATGAAACACTTTCATGGAAACATATACCATTTTTTTCATCATATGATATGGTTTTTCAATGATATCTAACATGGGAACAAATCTTGAATGATAAATATTATCATTCGGCTCTTAGTAAACCATGTTTTGATTGAATGTATCATGTAATACGACTCAACAAAAAATTAATCCATACGATATCAACTAATCATACAATAAAATTGAGTGAGGAAATGAAATAAAATTAAAATTATAAGAATTATTATATACTTTATATAATATAAAATGATATACCCCATACGGAATGCATATCAAAGTTTTTATCTAAGTAATGTTCAATAATCAGTTATATCATACCAAATGATATACCTTATATATATCATATGTAGATAAAATTGGTAGGGAATTTCATATTTATATCTCATTAAATATCATTATTATTATTATCATGAAATTATAATAATTATGTTTTTACAATAACAACTCAATTGATTCTAGAGACTGGTATGTGATTCCAAACACCACTAAACTCAACCGAGTCACTAGCATGATACTCGATGGTTAGTAGAAATGGAACAGACATATATTACTGTTCTCCAAACATTTTAGTTATTATTATTTTTTATAATAATTTTCTAATTTATTTAATCTTCATATCCTAAAATTAAAAAAAAAATCTCTAAATTAACCGAATATGGGTCTAGTGGATTTGGGAAGATGAAAGGAGTCCAACTAAAATTTTAATGTAAAAATCCACTCATTAATTCACCCCATGCACCTAGATAACCCTTATCCACTATGAGGGTTCCAAATTCCCCTCTTAAATATGCCTCTAGGCACCAGTTTAGTAGTTCCATGATGTGGATCCCTTTTTATTTTTTGATATTTGACTCTATAACTGGGATTTTTTATATTGGATTTGTCTAATATGCTCCTCCAGGTGGTGAAATATCTACATGAGTTGGTATTCAGTCAATATGGTCAGATAACTTCAAGTGTGAAAATCCATTTTCATAAGTGGGGTCTGGTTTCGGAGATATATCCCGACCAGTGTCATGTGATCAAATTATCAAATAGTCTGTTTTATTCCTTCCACCATATACTACGGTGAAGTATTCCATACAATCCAAGGTAAACATAGAAAAAAATGTTTCTATCAATGGAATAATCCAATATTTTATCTTTCATCGAAGTTCATCATCACATTATTTATGGACACCACTATTTATTCTCACTCACAATGGGTTTATAGAGAGAGAAGATGCCCAAAACTCAATAACTTTTCACATATTCTTTATCTCATATCAAGGATCTCATAAATGAAATCTTTATCTTGTATTTTTGTTATTAAGGGACCTAAAAACTGAGGAAAAGTGGAAATTGGGGAAACATATCTCTTGTATTAAATTTTTACCAGATTTACCTCAAACTAGTCTCGTTAGATTCATCTAAAAGTTACATATACAGTAGTATATGGATTTCATGATGGTTCTTTCTATATTTAATTAAATTAATAAATTATCCAAATATATAAAATTTTCATCTCTTTAAGATATTTAAAAAATATAACTCACTGAAGTAAACTCTTCTCTATTTTGAAGGGTTTATGGAAAATAAACTACATTTTTGAATCATGGTTTAATATTTTTAGGTTTCAACCTCCAAAATATAGAGGGAAATTTATAGAATGAAAATTTATCTCTAAGTTTTCATTAAATTCATTTGTTGGACTTCAACCAAACTAATTCCAGTGTTTAGATCTCTATTACTAGATTAACTTACTAGAACTTGAAATTTAAATTCAAATATTTAAATTTAAAAACATAAAGATTGAGGTTCTGGAAGAGAAACAGAAATAATAATTTATGAAATCATTCCAATGAACCATACCTTGTGCCATGAATTGTTATTCATCCTTGATTCTTTATTTAATAGAATCTTTATCTTTATATATCTAGAGAGAAGTAGGGTTTTTGGAAAGAGTTTCCATTAAAGGAAACATATATGAATTCAAGGAGAAGTAGTGTTTCTAATGAATAATATTATTATTTTTCATCCATTTAATAATCTAAAAAATACTATCATTTTTCAAAAAATCCCAAATAATCACACAAATAATAATATCATGCTTTGGATTCGATTATAGAGTCAGATAAATTTTCCAAATTTGTATAGATTGATTAAAATAACAATTTTCCCTTATTAAATTAATTAATAAATTTGAAAATATCACTTTTAAAATTTAAATTCACACTTTTAGTAAAGTTCCCCTTCAGCTTAAATCTGAAATGTTACCTCATCCCCACTGTAAAATGTTTTCTCCCTAAAAAAAATCTTACCATGGGTAGCTCGATCAAAAAATTAATATTTCCTTCATCTGTAAAGAAAGAATCCTATAATAATTTCTATATAATAAATAGAAAATAAGATGAGGATATGTATTAAACAAAATCTAATACCAACCAAATCAATAATTTTATTTGAGAAAAGTTTAGATAGTAATCTAAATTTGAAACAATCACTATATTAGGAAAACCATGCCTATAAAAGCGATCATCATCACCAGGATCAACAGTGTTGATACCTCCATGTGACTGATTAATAAGGATATTTATAAAACTATTCAATCATCAACTTATATATTTTAGTTATTATCTTTTTATAGTGTGATACTCACTAAATAAATTCCTCCATACCATTTTAACATTTACCATCCACTCGTAGAAAGAGTATCAAGCGCCCCAACATTAAATCATGGCCTAAGGGTTCATTTGAAAATAAATCTCATGAAAAATAATATGTTCATCCACCACTTCTTGTGAGTAAACAAAGATATCAAGGATTATAAAAAACTAAATATAATTTCCTTGATGAGGCCACATAATCTATACCAGACCAACATTCATTAGAAAACTGACAATACCACCTACATTTAATCTTCTCATAGATAAGATTACCATTATTCGAAATGTCAATGGATCTTAACTAGAGTTCATAACTAACCCAATATACCTTTAAATAAAGACTTCAAACATTTATTCTCCTCCAAAACCCAACTATAGGGGTATATTAGGGTTACACCAAGAATTAACCTAAGAAGAAACAAGGATACTATATAGATTTCACCAAAACCACTCTTTATGGAACAACAATACCAAAAAAATCAATTATAGGTTAATATGAAAAATGATATAATCTCCAAAAATACACTTCACCTTTTTCTACATTTCTTATTTATTTCTAGTAAATAACTCCTCATTGTAAGGCTCATCACTCCATCCAATGAGAACATACATCTATATTTTTCTTATATTAATGAGACATCACCCAAATATATTGAATAAAAACATCAAAATAAGATTATTTACTTGCCTTATAAGTTTCTATTATTAATTAATAAATACACCACACGATAATGTGTAGGATTTTCATTGTAAAAAAATATAATCATTAATCTACCCATAGTCATTAACCACCCATGCAAGGTGATCGTACCACGTGCATGATTCATATAATGGAGAAAATACTATCCAGATTTATTCTCTATTGTCATCACACTAACACTTGAAAACAAAATAATGTTAACATAACATCCATTATGATTTTTTATAACCCTTCAACCACAAACTTTTTCTAGTCAAATTCTAATGATACTTTGAGAATCTTTTAGAAAATGCTCTATCATATCTCTTAGATGGAGTAGAGAAATTTTTATGATACCATAGAAAGAATTTCCACTGATATTTTTATAACATTGAACTAATATTCTTATTTCCCTCCTATCCTTTACTTATATCCCGAACCAACAAAAAATATAGGCCTAAATGAGAATCATCACTGTACATCAATATATTGAATACAATCACCTAAAAAATAATGATAAATACATTATTCACATCCCATTAAAGAATTATACATTATTTTTATCCAATAAAATTTTAATTGTGGAATTAATTCCGCAAAAAAATATTCAATATAACTAGAGCTCCCATCTCCCACTACATTTTTGTTGTGATAATCTATTCATAATGAACCAGAAACATAAAACCACATACTAGTGGAACTCTAGTCGGTGAAAACATGGTGTAATATCACTCTACATAACATAGAATTCCATAGAGTCTCAAATATCACCCATGAAGGAATTGAAAATCTAAATAAACTTATAATATAGTAGAGAAAAATTCAAAAAACATTGGTGATTTTATCTTTAATTCAAGGGATAATTAATACTACCATGTCGCAACAAAACCATCTGAGTATGCTTGAGTCCTTTGAAATTCTATATTTGGAGCTATTCCATTACATATATTTAATTTTCCCAATGTTAGATCATCATCACAACCATTTAATCCCATCACAACATCACAATCTCAATAATCCTTTTCCATTTTCTCCCAAATAGTACAACCTCAAACCCATTGAAAATGATGAATATTTTTAAAAATCCTCCTCCATCCCAAACCACGTAGACTATCCACTAATGTAATCAAATCACACATGAAATCCCAAAATCATGTCTTGGATCTATATGATTCTTGATCCCCACTTTAAAAATCCTTATTCATGTACTAAGGTCTCAGTTATGTGTCATTAATAAGAGACATGTTGAGTAATATATTGGTCACTTCATCCTTTAAAAAGTCTTCTAATATGACTATATATACTAGATTTACTCAATAAGACTAAATATAAACTATCCCAACAAATTATCATATATTCCTAACTCAAATTCCATCTAATAAAACTGATACTAAACTATCACATCTTGGATCACTAGTAAGTGAATTCCCAAAGCTCACCTATAACAGGCCAAGGGCTAGCTACCAATGTTGAGGTGTCCACAAAACATGGGAGTCATTGTGTCTATTTCTAACTTGTCATCCACTATCATACATAAAATTAACCAAAATATATATAAAAAATAAAATAAAAAAGGAAATAAATTTCATATATTAAATCCATTGTGATATAGTTTAAATGATACAAATGATTAATTAATGTACAAGGCAAGTTAATCTAATTTAATAATTAGGTGCAATTGAAACATTGGTTACAACTGATAAATCCCAACACATGATATCCTGAAATACATAAGGTTTAAGGGTGATTCCATGATGATCTCTACCCCAAAATAAATCTATATCAATTTTCATCTCCATGATATATGACCATCTATCTTCTAAATTGATAGATCTTCATGGAAAAAAGAAGAACAATGTGAAATTCCACTTGAAATGTTGATTATAATAATACATAGTATGTTTATCCCATGAAATGAACCAAACTAAATAAATAATTACTATTAATTTTTGAAAATTATAAAAAAATATTTAAACAAATAGTGTCCCAATGTCATCAATAATAATGATAGGATTATATTCAAAACATATCAAGAAACCCTTAAATCACTCACACATGGATCTCCAAATATCAAGGATTACATAAAAAATATATTATAAATAGATAATGATTAGATAACCTATCATTAATTACCATTTATTCAATTGACTATAGACTCAAAAATCATGCAATTATATAATAAATACCAGTCAATATATGTATTAGAAGTACTAGAGGAAATATATATCAACATCTATATCTGAAGCGCAAAAAGAAATATGCATCCCTATCCAGATGAAATTCACATCACCAAATCTATCAAGGTATAAATTTTAGGATTATAAGGGAAATAAGAATCTCCAAGGGTAAATCTGTATACTATAATAGTGGAGAAAATACACATATCCAAGGATTTAGTTGCATATCTAATCCTCTAAAGACTATGAGCTATGAGTGGTAGGAGTAATAATATCAGTGCAAGATCATCCACCACAATCCCTATACTCTTGGAATAAAGGTCTATCCCACTCAGGTTATTTACCATCATCTCATTCATATATTGAGGGTACTATAGGAACTGTAAATCTCAACTCATCCCATCTATTGAGTTGATATATCATGGAGATTGGACAATTTATATATCTTCATCTATCTTCTACCAAATATTTCAGAGGAATTACTCATAACCAACTATCATTTAGAAATATCCACTCTACTTAATCCCAGTGATGTGGTTGAGAAGGATTTGATACATATATAGTTCTTCATTTGTTTCAACCCAGATCAATTTGTGAGATATAGTATAGTCCTTTTCATCTCACACTATCCTTATACAGAGGGTGATTTCCCTAAATATTCATCATCATATGTAGTTTCCATCAATATCCATCCACTATAAATTGTATCACATATCATGATAGTGATAAAAAATAATAAATAGAAATCACAATTAGGGGAATCTCGTATTAGTAATATAAGACTTCTCATATAGCAATCTAAAAACTACAACATATACAATGAACCCCACTTCCCAAACCTATAGGATGTGAATGATAATTCAATAATAGATAAATGTATTTATTGAATTACCATGATTTCCAAATACCCACACTGAATAAATTACTTTCCTTGTTATAATACATATTTTCTTCATCAAACTAATCTCATGGTACATCACTATGTTTCCCAATCACTATAAAGGGAACTAAATCTATATAATGAATATGTATCTATTCTATGCTTCAATGTCAACATTATCATCCCTTGATCCCTTAAAATTATTCATAGAACATTCATTTTTATATTATATAACATTCCATTGTTGATATATTTTTAAACTTTTATATCATTTAGTTCACTCTTTCAGTGTTAACATTCATTAAACACATATATATTGGTCATCATATATTTTTAGCATCATTTTCTTTTAAGTAGTTTTCTTACCTCTACTCACCATTATCATGGAACCTAAGATAATTTTATTTGATGCCTTTAAACATAACATGAACCCTATAATTTCATTTTACTATTCATGTTAGACCCCATACCCCTTCCATTTAATCATTGTAATAATAAATTTTTTATAATTAATTGCATAGTTTCAGTTTTTGTCATCAACCCATTCTAATATGAATTACCCTAGGATATAATTATCTTTTATTATATGGTTTAAAAACTTTTCACAGCCACTGATTCATCAATGTTGACTAATAACCATCACCTAGGGGTAGTAACTTATCCATTTTTTCAATTTAAGAACCATTTTTATGATCATAATATCTCAAAAAATATCATTATTATCATCATTAACAAATAAATAATAATTTTTTGAAGAATAACTCAAGTGATTTTTAAACTCTTCCTCCATTCTACACTCCACCAAAATCAACTAACTCACTAACACTATACTCAGTAATGGGTATCAATGGAACACACAACCCTTATTTTTTTTAATAATTTTTAATTATTATTATTTTATTATAATTATTTTTTCACTAATGTAATGTTAAAATCCAAAAAATTTACATCGAATGATCTCTAAAATCGTCTGACCGCATTTATAATTGGTTTGAGAGAATGATAAAATTTCAAAGGATCATTCAACATTGAAATTAGCTCACGAATGAACCCTAATGTTCTATAATATTCCTCATCTCCTCTGAGGATGACACATGGCATGCACCATGTTAATCCAAGTGCAAATTCAATTCCTCCTCACCAAGCAGTGATGTGAATCCTTTTTAGCCACTCAATCCTTGACCAGGTGGCTTAGATTTTTGACTTCGATTCAGTAGATTGGATCCACCTTGTGGATGTGTGGTGACATGAGGCATGTTTTTATAAACTTTATTGGATGGTTATAGGAGTGTGTGGTTGTTTCCACATATAGGGTTCGGTACAAGTGTTTTGGTATGCCTAACATTGTATAACCAAATGATCAAATGATCTAAGTCATTCCTAGAACTACTGTAACTTTCTGACCCATGTTCCACACGCTGGTTCCCTGAGCCAGTTTGTTACATGACCTCAGGCACACCTCCCCATATTCCAGAGGCTATTGACTAGTAGTGAGGGACTAAAATGGATCATGGGGAGACTATACCATCTTTTTCAAATTAGCACAATAGAGGAAATAAATAAACAATAGCCAAAGGATATAACCATAACTAGAATAATATCAATATCACATGATTACGCAAACATGAATAAAAAATCCAAAACTAAAGTATTTTATATGTCATTCCCAATATGTGTCAAGTGTTTATAAGAAAAAACAGAAATAAATAAAGATAATAAAAACTCCCTAGTGGCTCTCGAATCACATCTGATTACCTCATCTATTATCGATCCCCACTCATCGATATAATAATGGACCATTGTCCATATCTTGTACTTCGAATATTATGTATATTCGGTTACTAATCAGGAAGCCCTAGTATGTTATGATTACAACTCAGTAAGACACCACTAATGACATCTAAAACAATATCCAGACTATAATAGTGTATGCAGTTGTATAATGAAAAAATTACAAGAAATAAGGTAAAAAATTTACATTTCCAATTATTCTTCATTTAACCACATAAACTCATGGGTTTATAAAAACACCAGCACCATCAATACATACTTCGACCTATGATGGAGTTAGAACTATCCCCCAAGGGATATCTCATATCACAAAACAATGGTTATCAATTATCATATCAATTCAATTCATATTATGTCCAATTGGAACCATAGTTAAATGCCAAAAATTTGGGCCTAAAACACCATGTCTATCACCCCATGGGTATTTGAAGCTTTAGTCCATGCCCAATAAATCATTTATCACAATGTAAATTTGAAGAATTAGTCCATGTACCATACACACATATATGTCAATCACATATGATTTTTTTAAAGCATCATTCATTTTCCCACACAAGTATATCACATGTAACACAACATCACATGTGTCAAGATTTCATAAACATCAAGGTTAATCATCATTAACCATATTTAAAAAAATTCTCATCACAAGGTACCCAGTCAATTACTATCTCAATCTTAGTTAATAACTTTAATCATATGGATTAATATAACCAATTCACCATCAAGCCATTTATCAACATTTAATCATTTAACCCATTAATCCATTTAGGGAAATCCAACCATTTCATAATACTGATTTTCAATTAATTATTGATCACATTAACTGAAAAATTACATAGTCCCAATATCCCATCAGTTTCACAGTCAAAATATTACATTAATTATTTAATAACTTAATTAATCCAATTCCTCCAATTCCTATTAACCCAATTTATCCCAAATCATTATCCTATGAAAATTAAATTAAATCAATTCAATATTAAATGAAATTTCCCAATCATGTAAATTTAAAATTTCACAATTACATAAATGTAATTAAATCATCACTATGGAATTTTCAATTTGGACCCCTACCTCAGTTGATGATGAACACTCACCAATGGAAATCCCTACATTGAAGAAAAATGTTCAATTACAAAACGAAGAATTATACCTTGATCAGAAACCCAGATCCAATATTAAATGGATTATATCTACCAAAACCTATATCTATATACATCACCAACATAGTAAATAATCCCATTAAAATATTGGAGAAGGATGGAAGAGATGGAAGAAACCATTCGAGATAAGAATATCTTTTTGGGACAGGTTTATATCTTCAATATATGCTTTGAATCATTAATAACAAATGTTTAATGATCTTGGAATCCATATGAGAATATCTAAAAATAAAATAAGACATTCAAGGTTGAGTCAGGTCAATTATAAGAGAATTTTGGGGGGTTTGGGGATTTTTAATCTAATTTTCAGTCTATTTAAAATTGCACACATGATTTCTAGGGCAAGGAAAACGGTTTTCCAAACCATGTTCTTTAATCATGCACCTATTCTAGGGGTGAAAATTTACTTATAAGTGGGTGAAGTGTTTGAAAACCTATATTCCTCCTATTTAATCCCTATCTCTCTCTCATGTTGTACAATTTTTTGTAGTAGGGTGGACGGTTTGGTAAAACAATGTGCCAAGTGTGAACTTCCCAAAACCCTTCCATCATTTTCTAATTTCACCCAAAAAACCCCAAGATAAAACCCAAAAAAAAATATTAAAAACAAGGGAAAATATAACTTGAAAGAAATCTCAAGACATCTTCCAAAAAGGTTGGGTTCCTACAATCCCCCCACCTTATAACATCTTATCCTTGATATGTACTCCCAAGTATCTCTAAGATTCCTAGGTAAAATGGTCAGGTCACCAAGGTCTCATATCTTCTTCTCCATCCCATGTTTCCTCCTTAACATGGCCATGTTTCCACAATACATGAACTATCAACATATTATTTCACCGCAACACTTTTTCACTATGATACAATACTTGTATTGAATGATCCTCAAAGAACTCATCTTTATCAAGCTCAACATCAACCACATCAATCACATGAGAAGGGTCGTGGTGATATCACTATTGTTTTCACACTTGAAAAATGTCATGCATAGCACTTTACCTATTTGGAAGTGCCAATTAGTATTCCACTGATTGAATTCACTCCACAACCTCAAATGGTCCAAAAAAAATGGGCACCAACTTTCCCTGCCTCTAAATCCTATGGTGCTCCAATCTAGGAGACACTTGAAGGAACACGTGATCACCCACTACAAACTCTTGGGGTCATCATCATCTATAAACAGATGAATTTTGTCTACTCTAATCCATATCCATATACTTTTGAATCATCTAAACTGGCTCTGTTGTCTCATGCATGAGACTCAGTCCCAATATATCTGACTCACCTACCTCCTTCCAATATAGAGGTGATCTGAATGGCCTACCATACAGAGCCTCATATAGATCCTTTTGAATAGTTTTATGTTAATTATTTCAATAGGAGAACTGAACCAGTGCTAGGTTCTTCTCCCAATACCCACTAAATCCTAGGAAACACACCCAAATCATATCCTTAGGAACTTGTATAGTAGTTTATAACTTCCTATATGTCTATTGGTTGAAATATGTATTCATAAAAACCTTTTTACCAAGAACCTTCTACAAGCCTTTCTAGAATCATTAAGTAAAATGTGAGTCATGATATAAAAAAAATACTCTATGGAACCCCATGTAGATAGGATATATCTCAAATGTAAAAATAACTCATCTGATCCACTAATAATGTCTCCTATATGAGCAAGAAAAGTGATACTTTTTTCAGTCGGTCAATAACCACCCAAATAGTGTTTTTCTTCTAAGGAATCCTAAAGAGGCCCACCATAAAATCTATTGTTACATCATCCCACATCCATTATGGAATAGACAGTAGCTATAGTACAAAACTAGGTCATTGATGCTTGGCCTCCACCTCTTGACAGGTGTAGCATCATTTCACAAATCTTGCTATCTCATTTTTCATGCTCAAACACAAATATTGTTGTTGTAGGTTATGGTACATTTTGGTCACTCCTGGATGCACAACCCACTTAGAGGCATGAAACTCATGAATAATATCCTCCCACATGATTGTAGTCACAACAACACAATTCTTGACAAATATGACCTCATCGTCATTTATGCTCCAATATGAAGTTGACTCACAACCTTTAAGGCTTTAGCTTAGGGATAAACACTTTGGATCTTCATACTACCACAATATGATTCAGATAAAAAATATCGACTACATAGAAACTGATATGAGATTCATTTTCTTCTGACCATCCTGAACCACAACATGCATCTCATTGAGTAAATTCATCAACTTCCACTCAACACTAGACTCTTGACCCACTCATGTCTGAGTTTTCTTTCTTAAATAATCAACAACATGGTTTCACTTTCTAGGTGTATATACCTACACAAAATCAAAATAATATATATTATCAACCCACAGTCACTGCTTGATATTCAAATATCACTATGAAAAGAAATACTTTAAACTATTTTGATCAGTATACACTAAAACATTCCACCCAATAGATAATGCCACCAACACTTCAAAGAAAAAACCATTGCAGCCAATTCAAGGTTGTGAGTAGGGTAATTATGTTCATGTTGCCACAACTATCATGACCCATTCACCACAAATTGATCTCACTACATCAAAATTTCTCCAAATCTCTATCCCAAAAGTGCCACAATATACCATATAATCATCATTTAGATTAGGTAGGATCAATATTGGTGTTGTTGTCAAGAACTTATTAAACTCTTAGAAGGAATTATCATATGATTCAAACCATTAAAACTCTATCCTTTTATTGGTAAATTCCAAAAGTGGTATTTTTAATTTGTAAAATACATAGATGAACCTCTGATAATACCCCACTAATCCCAGAAAAATGGGGATATCGAAAATGTTCTTGGGTTTCTCCCAATAAATCACTAACTATACCTTCTTTGGGTCCACTGACACACCTTTCTCCAAGATAATGTAACCCAAGAAGTGTACATAATTAATCCAAAATTTACACTTAGATATATTAGGGTATATCCAATAGTCGCTCAGTGTACTGAGGATGATATTAAGATGTTGGGAATGATCATTATGAGTCCTGGAGTACACTAATATGTAATCTACAAATACAAAAACAAACTGATCAGGGTGAAGATGGATGATTCAGTTCATCAAGTCCATAAACACTACTCGCAAATTCTTTAGGCCAAATTGAATCACAATGAACTCATATAGGCCATAAATTCTTCTAAAACTGGTCTTCAATATATTATGAGGTAAAAATCTCAACTTATGATACCCTAATCTCAAGTCAATCATTGAGAAGACACAAACTCCCCTAAACTATACAAAATAGATCATTAATATGTAGAAGATGATATCGGTTCTTCATATTTATCTGGTTCAACTGCCATTAACTAACTCACATGTGCAAACTCTTATCATCCATATTTTTAAACATTGTTAGAGACCCCCAAGGTGATATACATAGAAGGATAAACCCCTTATCCATTAACTCTTCTAGTTGATTATTATTCTCTTGATTATTTATTAGTTTCATTTGATATGGTGGAATAGAAATTGGATCATCCCCTACCATTAGATCAATTGTAAATTGAAAAAATCTCTTAGGTGGAAGCCCTGATATGTATTCAAGAAATAAATCCTGAAACCTAACCACTATAGGTGGAAACCCATCATGCTTTCTACCCCCATCATCCAAAAACAGACAAGAAACCTAGGTGGTGATCTCCCCTAATCGGTGATGAAATGCCCCTGCATGGCTAACCTTGATATCCCACACTCCATGGTGAATATAATTGTCACCTTTAGGAGACATAAAATTCACTCTTTTATAGTAAAAATTTATATGGTCTTGGTATACTACTAACCAATCCATACCTATAATTAGTTCAAATCATGACATGCTAATGATCTATATATCCCATATAAAATGACACTCCCCAACCTTGAGATAACACCCCTCAAAACTTTCACAAGTTGAGAAGATATAAAAGAATAAGATTCACCAGTTTCAAATAAGGTGATATTTAGCATAGAATCTACAAGAATTGTACCTCTAACATTTGATGTTCTAACCTCACTATCCACCAGTGAAGGCTGAAATACATGCAACTACCCTACCCCTCTTCCATGTGATGTAGACTCAGTCTCCTAAGCTACACCACTCTGCTGATATAATCTATCTTGCACAAAAGTACATCGACCATTGCCTCATCCACCATGGCATGTAGAAGTCCAATAGCTATACTGGTATGTTGTAGAAGGATATCTTACAATACTATTGTTCTACTAGACTTCACCATTATTACCCATCTGTCATGGGTTCATGCAGAACCAAGGTAGATGTCCCATCATGTCATAAGATAAGCACTCTACCGGTGGTTGGGGGCACGATCTATGAAATTTACCTGACCTACCACAATGGTGATAGGTTACCAAAGTAAGGTATTATGTAACTAACCCCCCTATCCGCTCCGCTTTACACTACTATGATCAAAATTCTTGTAATGATTCTTCCTTATCACAGAAGTTGTACCTTGTAACCTCTCATCAAAAACCACTTCTCCTCCAATGGAAGCCACCTTCAGTTTCCCATCATAAATAAGATCCTAATTTATGACTTCTAAAATCTTTTTCATCCTAAAGATAATCACGTAGGACAAAATTTACATTTAATTCCATCTTAAATATGTTTCTCTATAGTATAATCATCTCCAACCAATGTTGGAACAAATCGATTAAAATCCATATTCTGTCCAACATAATCCATCACAGAAATATTCCCTTAAGTCAATATCATAAAACCAGTTGATCTATAATGTCTTAGCATATCAGGGTAAAAGTGCTCTATGTACTTCTCATGAAATTCCTTCCACTCTATATTCTCTATCTGTCCATCTTGAGTCTGGATGTCACACCAATGAATTTCTTAACCTTGTAACATTTATGAAACTAATTTGACTCTCTTATTTATAGGAGTCTCCAAGTGGGCATGTATTGTCTTCATAGAATCAATCCATAACTCAGCTACCTCAGGTCCATCCTATTTGGTAAACATCAAAGGGTGCTTCAACTAAAACTCAAATGTTAGTTCGGAAATACTTTTCGAAACCCACCTGGGGTCCCTTCCCATAAACTGCATGAACTGAGAAAATTTATCTCAGAATTGATCTTCGGCATCCCCACCCAACACTATGGGTGCCCCAGGTTCCACTTCTATAAGATCATTTTGATCCATAAACTCATGTCACCCCCTTAACAAGATTCATCATGGATTCACATATCTAAAATACAAAACACATATCTTAGGACACATAACAAAACCTTAACATGTATAACAAAAGTTTTTTCACAAAATCCATAAAAACTCATTCCCTCCAAACCCCGCCAAATGGTCAAAATTGAGGCGCTATCACTACCTTAACCATCCTACATCTATTTCATTGTTGAGAAAGGTTAAACACATTATCATTATTCAGTTTTCACATTAGACACACATTTTACAGACTATGTATCATTTTAGTGTTTTAAATTTCACATTAGGTGTCTTTTTTAATTTAAAATTCAGGAATGAAATATAATCAATTTCACATAAACAACTCATCCAAACCCTTCTTTTCCTATGCGTGCATAAAATGATGCATGTCACATAACAATTCTGAGTTCCTAGAATGATGCATGCACAACCAAATCTCATTCCATACTAGTCCAAGTATCAATTCTGAGAAAATAAAAAAATCAATAATCACATCACACAAAATGTGCATCCCTAAAGGTGAAATAGAATCCAAATCTAACAACATGCATCAATCATAAAAATCCCACCATGGGTACTTGGATATTAGCCCCGCACATGGGTTAGCTACTCCCATGTCTAAGCTCTTAACTAAGGAATGACTCATCATATTCTACTGTATACCATTCCAAAATAGTAATACAAAAGAAAAGAAAAGAAACCACCTTTGATATCACTTTGTAACTTCCCAAACTAGGTGCCACACAATGGTTCCCTGATTCAGTCAGTTACATGACATCAGGTGCACCTCCCATATTCTAGAGGTTGTTGGCTAGCATTTATGGACTAATATCGATCATCGGGTGGTTATACCCTATTTATCAAAGTAAGAAAACAATATAAATAAATAACAATTTCCAAAGGATATAACCATAAAAAAAAACTAATTTCAATATCACATGATGACCTAAATTGGAATACAATATCCAAAACTAAAGTAGTATATATGTCATTCTCGATACATATCAAATGTCATTATGAACAACCCAATATAAATAAATATAATGAAAACCCACAAGAAGGTCCCAAATGATGCTTGGTTCCCTCATCTGTGCTCCATCACCACTCAACCATCTAGCATATTACTCTTTTCCTTGTCATGTCCTACAAATATGAAGTCTATTAAGGTACCGATCGGTCGGCCCGAGTAGAGTGTGATTACAACTCAATAGGCTACCAACAATGGTGTGTAAAACAATATATAGTATATAACAGTGTATGACTTTGTATAGAGAAAAATTATAATCAATAAGGTAAAATGTGTATATTCCCAACTACTCTTCATTTCACCACATAAACTCACTGGTTCCTAAGGACACTGACACCATCAATACCTTCTTTAGTCCATGTCAGAGTTTGAACTATTTCCAAGGGATATCTCATATCATAATAACATGGTTATAATTTATCATATCAATTAAATTCATATTATAACTAATTGGAACCAAAGTGAAATGCCAAAAATTTGGGCCTAGAACGCCATGTCTAGACCCCATGGGTATTTTAGGCATCAGTCCCTATCCCACTGCTCATTTATCACTATTGGTTTTTGAAGCATCAGGAAGAAATGTATATTATTCAATCACATATGGTCTTTTGAGTCATCATTCCACGTACCACACATATATATTACAAAATCACATGAATCAAAATATTACATGTATCAAAATTCCGTACACATTAATTTAACCATCATTAAAATTATTCTCAAATAGTCTCATCATGGGGTACCCAATAAATTATCAATTCAATATTGGTTAATCACTTTAATAACATTTATTAATATAACCAATTCACCATCAACCCAATTATCAACATTTAATCATTTAACCCATTTACCCACTTAGGTTATGCAATCAATTTCATAATCCTCATTGTTAATTAATTCATGATCACATTAATTTCCCAATTACACAGTCCTAATATCCCATAAATTTTACACAAAAAAAACAATACATTAATTTATTAAGCAATTAATTAATCCATTTCCACCAATTTCAATTTTTACAATTCAACCCAAATTATTATCACATGGAAATTAAATTAAATCAATTCAATCATCAATCCAATTCTCAAATCATGAAAATTTTAAAATTTCACAATTACATACATGTAATTAAATTAGGACTATGGGATTTTGAATTTAGACCACCTACAATAAAATTGATGATGAACTCTTAACAATTAAAACCCTTAAATTGATGTGGAACATTCAATTTCATAATAAAGAATTAGATCTAGATCCAAAACCTAGATCCAAGATTAAATAGATTAGATCTACCAAAAGAAAGATCTAGGTCTATCACCAAAAGAGGAAATAATCCATTAAAAGATTAGAGAAGGATAGGAGAGAGTGAGGAAACCAATCAGGTTGAGAATCATTAACTAGGAGAGGTGCAGATCTCCAGTGAGGGATTTGAATCATCAATAATGAAGGTTGGAAGGTCTAGGTATCTTTCTAGGAACCAAAAAAACGAGTGAAAACATTTACGCTCTAGATGGGTCAACTTTTGGTGAAGTCCATGGGGATTAAAAATTCTTAATCTAATTTTTAGAATAATTAAACCAATGCACATTGTTTCTCGTGTATGGGCACATGATTTCCCAAACCCTATGCCTTAACCGTGAACCTCTTCAATGGGGGTGCATGGTTACTCTTAATAGGGCCTATAGTTTGATGAACCATGTGCCAACCATGTAATCCCTCTTTGTCTGAAGTTTCAAGGTTTTATGGGGTAGGGTGCACGGTTTGGGAAAACCATGTGCCAATCATGAAATACCTAAAACCCTCACAACATTTTTCAATTTCCCCCAAAAACTCCCTAGGGTAATCCCAAACAAAATATACACAAAACAAAGAAAAAGAGTACCCGAAAACAAGATTGAGAAATCATTAGAAAGGTTTAGAATCTTTTTACTACATAAAAATGAGAACCATCCCATATTATATTGGGAACACAATTCCAAAATCTATTCATCTAAGGTATAATCCAATGGTCTAAATTTCTTTTGATATTTTCTCCATTCTATTATCCACTACTGACATCGACCAAAACCCTCAACATTTCTTATAGAGGGCGGGTGACCAAAATTCACCAAACATTTTTGGATTATATATAACATTTCAAGGATCATAGAAATGAAATTTTTAGCTTTAAAGTCATCCCTTAGGGAACCTAAAATCATAAGATAAGTTTAAATTGGTGAAAATTAATTCAAACCTAAATTCTAAATCATTTATTAGATCAGATTGAAACTGGTCTTATTAGATTCTTCATGAAATTACCTTTCAAGGGGTATATTTATAGTATAGTGATTTTTTATATATTTAATAAAATCATGAAATTATATAAATATAAAAAAAATTAAAACTCATTAGTATATCTCAAAAATTACAAAACTAAGAGAAGAAAACTGTGTTCCATAAGAATGTTTTAGTGAGATAAAATAATTTTTTAATCTTTGTTTAAGATTATAATGTTTTATACTGGGAAATCTAGCATTAAATTTTGAGAATCCAAACTTCTCTATAAATTTTATCAATGTTGAGTCTTTGGATTTTGATCAATACAAGGATAGTGTATTGTTATTGTTCTACAGATCAACACCATAAATTTTAAAATTGAAATTCAACTGTTTAGTTTATAAATAATAAGATAATGTTTTAAGAGATAAAATGACATAAACTATGAAAAAGTAAGTCCAAGTAACCATCACTAGTGCCTAAATCAACTCTTCCACCTTGATTTTCCCCTCAATGGTCTCCTTACCTTTAGATCACCACATATGGTTTAGGGAAGAAGTTTCTATAAAATAAATTAAATATGTCTTCAAGGAGAATAGGATTTTTTTTAATTATGATGATTATTATTATTATTCAACCAATTTAATTTTCTTAAAAAATACTCGATTTCACTAGTATTCCCAAACTCTCAAAAAAATATCATTATTTTCATCAGATTACTGAGTATGGAAAATTATATAACTTCCTGAAGAATAAGTGCAATTATATTATTTTCCCATCTTAAATTAATTAATAAATTCAAAATAAATACCTTTTAAAATAAAATTACCCATTATTTAAAGTCACTCTATCCTTAAACAGACTTCATTTCATAATTTATCACATAGATTTTCAACAAATACAAGCTGAGCATACCAAGTTCTAGTATCTTTGGAAGATTATATATAAAAATAAATAATCATAAATGTAAAAAAAATTATTTAAAACTCCACATAGTGATACTAACTCATATAGATATTATAAAATTTCAATTCATACCCTGAGGAAAATAAACAAAGAAAAGGGTGATCTAGAAAGTCTAGTAAGTGAATTAATATAGCAATGAAGCCTAACCTGATATTCAAGTGTCATAACAAGATATTATAAATAGAATGACCATAATCATGGAAACATAACATAAGGAAATGGAATCATAAGACCATTAAATCAAAGATAATGTAAAAACAACATAACACATGAAATCATAAACATAATCCAAGGGCTGCTCCAAAGACCTTGTTTATAAAGTGGAAAAATTCCCATTGTGGATAACGTTCACTCCTTAATCCGTTACATAACATATCATGAGGTATAAAGATTTACCCAATGAATTAGATGGATATATATTTCTAAGACTACCCATCTCATAATTGAAATCATACATACGCATCCCACATGAGGAAAAGAAACTATACATAAACCATAATCATGATCAAAACCATGATAAGAAAGTGGGTTTCATACTTCTGATTCAAAGAATTTCCATAAAATAAATCATAAGGATTACCAAGATAACATGTAATTAAATAATTTTTAAGTTTCATAATTTAAAAAGGGACATAGGTCATGAAAAATGATTTATAATTTAGAAAATTCATGAGAAGGATCTAGAAGAGGAAGGAATAAAAACAAACCACTTGGGAAACAATTTGTGAAATAGGTAAAGGATGTTTTAAAGAATTTAAGAGATTATTTTTTTCTATAAAATAATAATATAACCAAGATGGTTCTATATAAAATAATTATGGGGTTTAGAAGATAATTAATGATTAATAAGATTTGATGTGGGTGATTCTTGACATCAGACAAGATGTAGGAAAGTTCCCTTAAATTGAGTTCATTTAAAAGTGATAATTTAAAAAGGGAACTAAAAACATGTATAAAAACAAAAATGAAAAGGATATTTAACTATTTTTGTAATGAACCAACCCATTAGGGTCCTCCTACAAGCAGAAGTTTGAGCTGTCACAACCCCAAACCTACCTCCATAGGCCATGGGATGGAGACAAGCACAAAGAAGGAATAACTAAAATGGGAGACCTTTGGATAATGTACCTATATAGATGAACCCAACCATATCCAAAAATAAGTGCATAATAATAATAATAAATGATAGTAACATTTATATTAAAAACAATCCATGTACCAACATCTAGGGAATACAAGAGTATGATAGTGCAATCTGGAATGTAAATTGTAAAATTAATACCTAAACAAAAATGATGTCCCAGCCTAACAACAAATAGAAGCGCAACCACCATATGTGGTCAATGAACCTGGGTATCACTATGATCCATCATAATAATCATTGATCTATCCATTATATTCATATGACACACCACGTGTGGGAAATTACTATTTAGGGGTTAGTGTATACATACCCAATAGGATTCCCTGAAATGAAAAGGGAGTGATATAATATAAAGAAATATTTAGTTGAACCCAAAAACAAGTGGGAAATGAAATGAATCATATGCACATACGTATTCTCATAAAGAAACCCTAATGAGATAAAAATGAGATCTCTATCTCACAATTAAGATAAAGTCAATGAGTAAGACTTTAACTTTGGAATTTTCACTAATGCATAACATCAAATCCAAGTCCACCAAAATATGTGTGGATTGGACTACACCTCGTAACTATGATCCAAATTTGAGGGATTACATATCTCCCATAGAGTACTCACACCCCACTAGTGCTCAAATATGGGGGAGTTCCACGTCATTGGTAGAGAAACTATTTCTTTTAGTACTAAGTTGGGTACTGACCCTAATATCTCTAAAATAGACTAAGGAACCTATGATAGGGTGTAAAAAGGGATGTTTGACCCCAAAATCTCTCTGATATCACAGGGAACCCATTCTCTAGTGTGAGTGGGGAGTACTAACCCCATAATGTCTATGATAGAATGGAAAACTTGTCTCTTGGTGTAATAGTGGTCTACTGAGCATATCATCTATCTTAGGATCATGTCTGATACCTCCCATCATAAAACCTCTCCTAAATAATAGTTATTATCTTAACATATTAGGTATTATCTCAAAATTAACAATTAATTCCATAATCATGTTCTATGATGAAAAACAATTAAGAAATTCTACTTTCAATCCAAAATCTGAGTAATAATGAATGAGATTCAAGAGGTGAAAGATTCTCCCTAGAGTATATGGTGTGTAGGGTGGTCTACACAGTTTGTGGCCCCGCTCTGATGTCGGTCCATGTTCTCCTTATAAATGGATCATTAAGACTTGTCTCTATACACGGTGTTACTTCATGGATGCACTTCGTGTATGACCCCCCAGGATTCTGGTCTTCCATCTCAATCCATGTAGTGTATTCCCATATGTTCATGTGCACTCTGAAACATGGTGTGTTCTTCCACATGGGGCCCTAGGTATGTGTGCTTGTCAAATGAATTATCTATTAGGGTAGGGTCACATAGCATTTAGGACAACATATAGGTTGTTTGATGTTTAACTTCACCCAAAACCCTAGTGCCACAACCATTGGGCTACATGTCATGTGTTCTTTCAGAATAAATAGTGCGAAGTTGGGATTTTAAAATAGTACACATGGTTTAAAAATCCACACTCCATGACATAAATCATGTTTATATATTTACCTAAATTATAATTAACCTCCTTTGACTATTTTTTCCCAGAATCTGATGGATAGAAATCTGAAACTGATGATCTGCTCAAAGTCTGCATCGCCTTCATTGCCCATGGCGCCTCATATCGCCACCCATCGCTGCTTTAGATCAAATATACACAAATAATTACTTGTAATATATATCTATTTTCCTGAAAAATTTCTATATTTTCATCATTATATAAACCTATAGGAATCTAGGGGTTCAATCATTCTTGATCCCACCTTGACAAAGATGAACCGCGACCCCATAAGTCAACGGTAAAGAACATGATCAATGGTTTGGAGAAAGGAATAATAAAAAATATAAAGCATCATTGGAAAACATTTATTAAAAAATATCATATATTAGGGAAATTTGTGTGAGAATATATCACAATTCAAGAAAAAATTGAATAAACAACCTAATTTGTTAAATGGGTTCATGCAAAGAAAATGAGGTCGCAGAATCAAAAGCAGAAAAAAATAAATGCTAAAATGTTTGATAAAAACATAAAACACATAAATTTATGTGATATACCTCAATTTTTATTTATCTTTATTTAATAATTCATTCCCTGGTGAAGGAGAAGAACCTATGTGCCCTCTGTAACTTAATCCACCTCGATCTAATCGATGTTCATTGTTCGATTTCAATTCACCAATGAGGAACGATTTGAACCTCCTCTTAGATAAACCAAGGGTTATCTAGAAAAATCTTGGAAAATATTAATACTAGGTAATTTTTATACAATTTTAATTAGGTTATTTAATAAAAAAATATTTAATAATTTTAATTAAATTCACCCACTAGTGGCTACATCAACCGGAATTCTAGCGTCGATGAACCTTAAGATGTCCCTAGGGTAAACATTGCATTCCAGACTCAACTGTAGTCTCATATTTAATATATGAGGATTTTTTAGAATTTATTCCATTATTTCGAAAAAAATTAATGCACATAATATTAATATATTTAATATTTTATAATATCAATTCTGAGCACATCGGGCCTTAGAATCCCACATCGTCTCAGCACCTAGCTCCAAAAATATTACTTCAAATATTTGAAAGTATTGTAAGTAAAAATAGTTTATTTAAAGTTATATATGTAAGGTAAATATATTTATAAATATTTTAAGTTCATGGGATTAATATTGTGTAAATGTATTGGAATGGATAACCAACAAGTAATGTGGGAGGTGTGGAAGATCCCTTAACATGGGTTTGATTGAGGTTTTAACTTTAACTTAACTTCCTGAATAATTAAATTATGTTAATTAAATATATTCCAACTAAAATTATTCATCTATATATTATTTTATAATTCCCATTTATTATATTTTATTATTTATATTTAATATAGTTTCTATTTATATTGGTTGTTCAAGGTTGTTAGGTTAATTTTTTCATAACACTTTTGGTATGTTGTCCACTGTAAACATTATTATAAAATAACTTGATTATAACCATAATTTTGGGGTTTTATGTCTTTTATTAATAAATTATAATAAAAACTAATTTATTTTCAATAATTTTCACAAAATAGACACAAATTAAGCATGGTTCCCTGATAAGTCCATTTAAGATGGTAAAAGTTACTACAACCATTTATTGTTAATAATACATATTAAATGACCAATATTATTCTTACATAACATTAATGGAGGCATAAATATTGTTTTTAACATAATAAATATATTTTTAAATTCATTCATGTTAGTTTTAGATGGAAAGTGAAACATGTAATTTCTTGGTGGTGGTAGTTCCTACGTACGCATGTGCGACACATTCATTTTCCATGGAAGGGGAAGGGGAATAGAAAATGAAATAATTAATCATTTCATAATGATATTCATGATATAAATATAATATTATTTTATTAAAAAATATTTTTTATCTTTACATTTAAGGTGATGAAGAAAAATTGAACACATGATTCATGGTGGTGGTAGTCCGGACAGACGCATGATGAAGTTTTATTTTTTCTCAATGATTTGGGAGGAAGGTATAAAATAGATATTACATTAGTATAATAAAACTTAATAACAGTAAAAATACTTATTTTATAATACCTTCAGGGATACATGGGAATTTAGGGGTGTAGAAGAATACAATAACTATAAATTTTGGGTTTGAAGTAATACCTCTCCCTTAGAAGTTCTATCATGGATAACTTATTAAGGATCCTTAGAACAATATTTTAGTGACACAAAGTATTAAAGGGAATGAGGAGAGTTTTTTGTAGATAATAGGGAATAGTTTTTGTTGATTTAAATCTTTGTAATAGTTTTATAAATGTGGAAGAGATGATAACCTTTTATAATTAAAGAGAGTGGTATTTTTTTAAATATCTTTAATTTTCAATAGCATCACTCCATTATTCAAAGAAAAAGTATCCAAAAGTGTCCAGTAATGGATTAGGAAAATATATAATGTATATCCTCTCATAACCATCCTATATCATACATTTTTTCAAATTATTAACATTTTTCATAGTGTTAAACTAGTTTTACCTTAATTTATCCTTACCGCTATAACTTCACATTCACCCTCGAAAAAAAAATTTAATGGAAAAAATTAAAATTGAAATTATTTAAAAATTTGAAAATTTTTATTTTAAATATTTAAATAATTTTATAAAATAAAATTTATAAGAACTATAGAAATACATTTTATTATTAACGCACATAACCTATAAAACTAGTTTCAAAGAAAAAGTTCATTTTATGCATAAAATTGTCATGTGGGATAAAATTATCTATATTATTTATTTTCAAGATATAATTTTTTTTATTATAACGTAAATGAATGTTATTTGAATTAAAAATCAATCCAAAACCGAATTTACTAAAATAATGTGTTTTAAATGAGAAGACCAAAACCAAATGTTTTATTAGAATTAAAATATTAATTTTGTTTTATAAAGTTAAAAATAAGTTTTATAAATTTAAAAAATATACTAAAAATGAATTAAATTATTCATTTAATACATTATCATTATTTATAAATCACCACGTTAGGATTATCTTAGGACAATATAATAAAAAATTACATTTTTTATGAAAACAATATTTATCACTATTCACCCTAAAATGAACTATTTGAGGAAAATACCAATAAGTAATCCTACTATAATTTTCACATTATGAATCGAGAAATAAAAGTTATTTTATTACATTCAACTTATATAATTGATGAAAATCATTTTTACATATAATTTTTTAAAATGTAATAAAATAATTTCTTTTTTAAAATTAATTTTAAAGAATGAGATACATCTAGCATATTACTATATAAAAAGGTAGATTATTATATGAAAGGTAATATTATTAAAGTATTATGTTTTGAATTAATTAAACTATGACTTTACTTTCTATAATTTATAGTAACTTATATGACCCATGTATACATTTAAAATAAAATTTTCTATATATAATTTTTGTGTTGTTGCATTCTTCCCCCCTTAATAAATTTTACCCTCAAAATTTCATTCCATGCACTAGGGTGAAAGAAATGTGGGTAATTATTTTTATTTATCCCATCAGGTTTCTATTTCTCCTCTTCATACTTAGGATTTCTCCAAAGTACCTTGACTATGTTACTTATCTTATTACGCATTACTTTGAATATGTAGTCCAGAATCCTCACTAGCTTCTCTTATAATAGAGATCATCCTCCAACTATACCACCTCTAGATTTAGTTCATGTGATGGACCAAGTATACAATTCCTCAATATGGATACATATAACACAACATTTACTTTAGATAGTTTTGGTGGAAGAATTAGATGATATTCCATTGCTCTAATGTGATCGAGAATCTGAAAGGGGATAATAAATCCATGACTTAGATTCCCTTTATTCAAAACATCATGAATCTCTCCCACATAGATAATTAGAGGAATAATTTTTCCCAATAATAAAATCCATGTCTAAGTTATGGTTATCAGTATAAATCATTTTTTGAATCTGATCCACTTTGATGTGTTGTTGAATAGTCTTGATCATTTCCATCATTTCTTAAAACATCTGAGGTCCTAGAAACTTTAATTTACCAAGTTCATCCAAAAAACAAAATTATTCTATATCTCTTCCTATATAGGAATTAATATGGGGGAATTTCAGTTCATGAGATTAAAATTTATTTTATGATAACTCTACTAATATAATAATTTTCTCCGAACCTCTCCTGAAATCTATAGATAAATATGTCAGCATTTTTTCAAGTCTCTTGAATGTTAATTTTGACTGGCCATCAATTTTAAGGTGATAGTCCATACTAAAGTTCAAATTTGCGTTTTGAGCATGTTGAAGGCTCGCCCTGAACAATGTGATGAACCAGAAGTCTCAATCAAATAGAATAGATAGTGGTGTTTCATGCATCCTTACCCCTTATTAGGTATATCATTGAAAGGAAAACAAGTGATAAGTCTTATGAAATGGAAATTAAGTGATCATTATTTTTATTATGGTCCACCAGAACCCATATAGAATTTATCCATTTCCATGTCTTTTGAATACCTATGAATAAATCCATAGTGAAGTTTTCCCATTTCTCTATATGTATGGGGAATTATTGCAACATCCAATTTTCTTTATTCCCCTCAACCTTTACCTATTGACACACCAAAAACTTTTAGGTATATTCTGTAATATTATGGTTTATATTATCTATCTAATAGTGTTATCATAGATCTATAAACATATTTTTGTTTCCTAGGTAGATGGAAAATGTTGAACTATGATCATTACTCATTAGCTCCTTTAAATTTGATACTGATGGAACACAAAGTAGTTTAAAAAATCAAATGAATCCTTCATCATCAATGTTTATGTATAATTATTTTTCTTTCCTTAAATAATTCTCTTTATCCTATATTACTAAATCATACCTTAGATATTTTTTTATTTTAACCATAAGGAATGGTTGAGAAAATAGTTGAGATAGGTAGGATGGTGTTCCTTTATTTATGACTTCAATGTTTATCTTTTGTAGGTCTATAGATATTGGATCCTTCCCAATCAACCTCATAGATAATGTTATAGGATCATTTATACTCAGTGCATCAGTATCTTTATTATCATTCTTAGGATGGTAGTGGGTTGAGAAGTTAAAATAATTGATTATCTCTAACCATATCTATTATCATGTATTGAGTTCCTTTTTTATGAATATTTTTTAGGCTCATATGGTTTTTATATATGTAATTGTTCTCTCCATATAAATAATTGTTCCATATCATCAACATAAATATTACCTCATCTAACTCAGGATCATGTGTCAGATAATTTTTCTTATGTACCGTAAATTGTCTTGAGGCTTAGGCCAATTAATTTATCATTATACATGATTACACAACTGAAACCCTTTTTTATGTATCACTATAAATTTTAAAACCTACCCCAAATGTGGGTAGTAGGAGTATAGGTTCAATAGTTAGCCTTTATTATACTCTATGAATCTCTCTTCACATTCATTTCTTTATACATACTTTACTCCCTTCCTTGTCAGTTTGGCTAATAGGTTTTTATAGTATAGATATTTTCTAAAAAATCACCAATAATACCCAATTAATCCAATGAAACTATATTTTTCTATAATAGATGTTTGTCTCTTCCATTATTAATGTACATTAGTCCTTGAAGGGTCTACATATATCCCTTTACTAGTTATAATATTCCCCAAGAATAGAACACGATCCATCCAGAACTCATATTTATTGTATTCTTTATATAAATTCTCTTTCCTCGAAGACATTATCATAATAATAAAATGATCCTTACGTTCCTCCATGATTTTATATTTTATAAGAATATATTCTATAAATAATACCATAAATATTTCAAGGAAATCTCTGAACTCTATTAATTATGTCCATGAATATGGTTGTAGTATTCATGAATCCAAATGGCATGGATATAAACCTATAATTCTCATACCTTATATGAAATGAGGACATAATAATATCCCCCCCTCACCTATAACTGATGATATCCCAATAAAATTATGACTTTATAGAATTATTGATCTCTTTATTATTGATTAAGAAATCACTAATCAATGGTAGGGGATACTAGTTCTTTATCATGATCTTATTTATTTTTTAATAATCAATACATAGAAACATCTACTCATACTTCTTATTGACAATGATAACTATAGAACCACATGGTGAAGAACTATAGTAAATGAAACCCTTGTCCAAGTTCTCTTGTAGTTACTTCTTTAGTTCTTCCAGTTCAAAGGGGGAAATTATATAACAAGTCGTGGATATCTATAGAGATCTAGTTATAAGTTCAACTGAGAACTCAACCTCTCAATTAAGAGGAAGACAATAAAACTACTTGTAGAATACAATCTCATATTCTTTTACTTTGAAAATTTAATCAAGAGTGGTGCACTCCTTTTTTGGTTATTTGATTTAGATATGATTTCTTACAGGGGAAAAAATATCCTTGTTGGTGATGAATATTCCAAAGGATATTTATCCTCCTCATTATAATTTTATAGAATCAAGGTATGATTCAGTATATGGAAAGTGATTTCCATCTCTCAAAATTCAATGTGGGATTTATATAAAGATAAATATTTTATTCTTAGTATATAATCAGACTCTACTATAGGGACTATGACAAGGTTTGTTTAAATATTTATCCTATAGAGATTTACTATAGAGGGTTTATATACAATAGATGCAACAAATGTTCTATTTGTTGTCTTCATATATAATTCAATCTCCATGATTTGAGGGGGTGTTTGAATACTTCTATTAAACTTTAATGATATGAAATAATTAATAGAAATAGAATCAAATAATAAATTACCTATTATTGAATGAATAACTAGTGTACTAGTCACCACATAAATATCTTGATCCACCTATATGGCAGTGATAGTATGCCCACCCTTTTTCTCTTTTCTTTGGGATCTGTTTTATTTGGTTATATTCAACTACCCTTGGATTAATACATTGGTTTTTAATGTTTTTATATTCCTTGAATTTGAAACATTAGATAACATACCGATGACTGATTTAGACATTATTGTCTTCAATCACATTATTGGTATTCTTCATCACAATTCAACGTGTGTTGGATTGATGTCCCTCCTTTCAATACTTGAAACATTTACTAGTCTGCTTGAGATAGTTTCTAGGATGATTCTTTCGACAAATTTTGACATGTGGATGGTTCAAATTTCTTACTACCAAGGGTTTTATCAGGTTATCCCCTAAAGATAGATTATATTATATGATTCTTATCTCTAGTCCCAAGAGACCACTAATAATCACTCATTTCTATCGCAACATTTTGGTCCCATTAAACAAATTATTTATAGCTATCAAATTCTAGAAAAAACCCGTTAATCTTATCATGAATGCATTGTGAGGTTTTCCTCATAAGGCATAATAGATTCATTCACCTTATGATTGAGTTCAAGAAACTACCTCTACATTTTCAAATGGATAGTGTGAGGGAAATATTTATTGATAAATAACATCTCTACTTTGTCCCACTCCATATATTATTTTTCTTCCATAGGCTTTATATTATTGATCAAAGTCGACAACTTATCTACTTTTCCCTCAAGGTAGTTTACAGACAATATGACCTTATCTTACTTAGATAATAAAAGGAAATAGAATATATTCTCAATTGAGATAATCTAGTGTTCACTGATTAGGGTATCATAAGATTTGCTAAAATTCATAGGACTCTATCACATAAAGGACCCAACTATAACTTACTATCTCATAGGTCGTTCTATAAAATTTTTATTATTATTCATAACATGATCTATTTGATCCATTTCTTCTATGAGGATCTCATATCATGCACCCATCATGTTAGTAATTTCATTAGGGTAGTCATCAAATCTCCCATCTCACTTTTTTCTATCATTATTTCCCCGATATATATACATTTTAAAAAATAAATGATAATTAAGGATGAGAATACTTTGATTAATAAGTGTATCAAAGGTAAACCATAAACATAAAAGGAATAACTAGTAAAATATGTAAAGAATCTAATGTATGATTCTATAATATTTGTTATCTTGAGAAATTTTCCTATTAGGATATCTGACCTAATTATTTAAAAAAAGTTCAAATTATTCATAATGGTTTATAAAAAATGGTGTGCATTTAGGACACTTTTTCAAGAACTAGGAGAAAATCTAGTTAATATTCAATCCAATATTCCGGGGTTATTACCCTTATATACATTTGTGCTAGAGCTTGTATCCACTTTTTGTATCCTAATGGGGATTTCATTGTTAGGAAAATAACATACTAAAAATGATACAAAAATTCATGATGTTACCCCTATACTTATGATTTTCAATAACATTCTCTAATCCTAATCTCAAAAAATAACTAGACCTAAATCTTATACCAACTATTCTGACTCAATCCTTAAACATGATTAATTTCATAATTTTTTCACATATATTTCCAATAATAGACCAAAATTTTATCTATTAAAATTTCTTCATTATAGTTACGTAATATAGTATAAATATCATACATCACATATAGAACCTAATAATATCATTATTCTCATAAATTAATAATGAAATTAGTGGTATTTATAGTAATTAAGGAACATATACAATGGGAATAGTAACTTGACCATTGGAATAGTAATATGACCATTATGAATAGTAAATCGGTAAATATAATTGTAACCTCACCTATGAAAGTATAAATAAAATTTTTGTATCTTATATGTGAAAATATAATATATTTATATCATTTAATATGTAAATAAATGTTCTAAAAAATAATAAATTAAGTATTGGTATTTTATTGAAACATAAATGTTTATTTACAATTTTATATTTAATATAATGATTTTAGAAAATTTATTTTTATAAAATATATTCATAAATTAATATTTTTTTTTTCTTATAATTATATGATAATTTTATGAGAACATAATTTGTTTTTTAAATTGTCATAAAATTGGTTATCAAAATTAGTATTTTTTTAAGAAATGATGATTTAAAATTAAAATTTAATTCATTATTTACAGAAAACTATTTTTATAAAATTGAGTCCATTTTTTTAAGCTACACATCAAAAAAATGTTGGGGTAAATTTGTTAGAATTTTTCTAAAATAGTTGAGTTATTTGGTAAATAGTGAAATATAGTAATTTTACGATAGTTAACATTTTAATACAAATACATGATTTTTTGGGACATGTATGATGTAACAACCCATTAGTTCAAACTCACATTCACTAGTTATAGTATATAGTCACAATAATCAATACTATTGATATTGTTGAGCCAAAATAATAAACTAATATGTAAAATAATAAAAAACAGTATTATCTTCCCCTTATAATCACTACCCTTAACCACCTCTTCTCCTCAAACATTCTAAGATTTAGATATTTCTATTATTCTACCAAATTCCCCTTGGAAGACTCTTCCCCACGTTCTGGACTTTCTAGTCTCACCAAAACACCATTTCCAAGCACCTTAATGAGGTTCTCAATAAGATGTTATTCAAGAGGTAAAATCCTCCACTTTTACCTTTTAAATTCTTTCTTTATTTGATTTCATCCTTTCCTCCACTATAAAAAGTGACATGATAACTCCATCATCAGACATATACTATAATTGTATTATTTTAATGGAAGATTAATCATCAAATATCTTCTCCTCTTTTTTTTTCTAAATATGAAAGCATCTTCTATGAGGTTTCGATTCATAGCCATCATGGATGATGATTTGTTTCTATTATCTCCTTCAAGGATGGTTATAATACCATTTTAATGGTTAAAAACATTATAATATGTTTATTATAAATTATTTAATGTTCTATATCTGGTATATAAACATATTATTTAATAAAATAATACTAATTTTCGATGGTCATAAAAAATACCAAAATACACTAATCATTTTTTCATCAACATTTACTCTAATGAATAATCATCAGATATAAAAATGATATATTAAAACATTTAAAATTATAGAGGTGTATCAATATCATATAACTACACTTCTTTAATTTTTAATCCATTTTACAAGAACTCCCATAATTAAACTCAAGGAAATCGATTATAAAATCATGAACCAAACGCACCCAAAATGATTGAATTAAACCTTATAACTCATTTAAATGACCATAGATGAACTTAATAACATTAAAATAAAACAAATAAATGTTTAATAGGTTCTTAATTTTTCGAATTAATGGATCTAATTTTATTATCTAGTACATTAAGTTCATTTGTAGAACTCTTTCAGACATATGGTAAGGGATTCTCTTTGGACCACCATTTTTTCCATTGGGTTAAGATTTTTCTATCTTCTCCCTAATGTAATTATTAATTATTCTTATTTAATCCTCCTAAATTATCTTTTTATTTTCCAAACATATGTACCTATCTCAATTATTCTTTATTTGATGCGTAAACACATGTTTTATAAGTTTCCCTTCTCAATTCATCATGATTAGTAAGCCCGATTAAAGGGAACTTCCCAATTTCTTACCCATTTTAATGTACCATCCATAATCTATTTTAATCCACCGTTATTTTTATAAAAACAACAATTTTATCTTTAAAAATTATATTTATTAATTTGTTATTTTATAAAAACAATTATTCTTTTTTTTTTCAAAATACTCTTCAATATTTTCCCTTAAACCACACTAAAGTGGATAATTTCTGAAGCTTCTTAAACACACTTTTACATTTTTTTCACTTCATTTGGACTTAATTTATCATTATTTATTCCTATTTTGCCTTATAAATTCAAAATTATGACTTTAAACCATTCTTTCTTGTA
The DNA here is from genome assembly GCA_963277665.1 of Viscum album. Lineage (NCBI taxonomy): Eukaryota > Viridiplantae > Streptophyta > Magnoliopsida > Santalales > Viscaceae > Viscum > Viscum album. Next base: position 810,808,621 of record OY728135.1, on the reverse strand, counting down.
CCCCATTATGAAGCTCCCTTTGGTTATGGCTAATGGAATCTCTATGATACCCAATTCCATACATGGGTAACCCTTATGCTTGATTATTCATGGAAAGCACATATTCATGAACATGTTATGAAGGGTTCACCCATATAGTGCTCCAATGAATTGGTTAATGTTTAGTATCATGATATGTCATGTTGGGACATGGAGTAAACCTGATTTCTTTATGGGAATTTTTCCACCAAGTGATATAGTCTTGGAATTTAGCCTTGAATCATGTTTATGTCATGTTTTATATTACTGCCACATTCCTATGTTTCCATTATTAAATGATATCATGTTATATGTGTAATTTTTCCATATGTTTATTCATGTTACATGACTTTTTATTACATCATGTTATGCCTTTTTACCCATGTGTTACTTTATTTCTATGTTTATTACCTTATCAGGATTTTTAGATCATCCCTTTTTTCTGCTGATTACTGAAAATATGATATGAAAATGTAAGAGATAAAAGGAAGTTATAATCTCGTTATAGATGATTAATATAAATATATTTTATTCTATTTCCATGTTTTCATTTTTATGTACCAAATCTTCCAAATACACTAAAATTTATGATCCTTGGTTTGTATTTAAAGGTTATTTATACTTAATATAATTTATTTATTTGTGTGAAAGGCTAGGTTCATTAAATTTTGTTTCAGAACATGGTCTATTTATTTTTTGATATGGTATTTTAAAAATTTATTAATAACCCTAGTAATAATTATATCACTATAGATAACTTAGATTGAAACTAAGGGAATCACAAGATATAATTAATTTCCATTTTCAAGTTTATCCTTCAATGTTTAGTTTTTAATTTTTATATGACTATTAGCTAAGTATTAAAGACCCCCACCAATTGTACTATCATTTTTTAGTTTATGGCTAGAAATAGGATAACTCGTTCCAACAGTCAATGTGATAGGAAATGTGAAGATTACCCTTACAAAATTCCAAATCTAATGGGGACGTGAGCTCAATACTTAATGACAGTTCTAGTACAACTATCTCAGGTTAGCAATAATAACATGAATGATGTGAAAGTCCTGCCTTATCCTAAGAATGGTATATTTATGGTTGAATCATTATATGTGACAAAGGCCTTCAATATTTAGTGGATCTTCTGACCCCCTTATCATATAAAAATTGATTAACTTCATTGAGATGATATTATCTATCCTTCCATGCTCAGAAGAAGAGAAATTCAGACTAGTATTCTATCATTCATATGGGGAAGAAGATTATTGGTGTAAACTAATAAAAACAAAAATTATAAGGAGGAAATTGATTCCATGGAATGTGTTGATTTCAAGAAAATACGTTTCAATAAATATTTTCCCCAAAATCTATATCTTAATATGGAAAGGGAGTTTCTTAGACTGAATAAAAAGGAATAAGAGTATATTTGGGAATATGAGGATAACATTACAAGTATTTAATGATACACCTATGGAATTTTCATTTACACTAAAATCAAGGTGTATCACATCTTTAGATAACTAATGTTGAGTCTACAAAAAGAGTTGGATATTAAAGACTTCAAAAAATATTAATAGATTTAATTTTGTGAACTTAAGGTTTAAATAGAGATAGAAGATTCTTAGTGGTCTCATGGAACCTGAGATAAAAATTAGAAAATGGAGTTGAATATGGGAGGATCACCAGATAAATCCCATGATGGGAAGAAAACCCAACATCCCACATGTTAAAAGTGTGGGAAGAATAATCTTGGTAACTGCCTAAGGGGATCCATAAGATACTTCAAATATGGAAAAGAGGGTCATATGGATAATAAATATTGAAGGTATATGAATAATAGAAATAATATGCAAGAATAATTGAATGTTTAGATCAGCACTCATCCTGTATTTTAGTGTTTTAACTATAAAAAACATAATAATTATGCGATCCAATGCCCTAAGCTGAGGGTTATTGGAGGCAATCAATAAAAACATCAAATTCAAGAAGGAATACCATATTAAGTCTCAACTATGGAGGTAGAGCCTAACAATGATATGGTGATAGGTACGCTGGTTATTTATGCTATAATATGATATATAATATTTGATTTTGGTTCTATGAATTCTTTCATGTCTTGTAAGTTTAGTAGAACTACTCAAACACTACCTCAAAATATGAAGGTTGAGTTATCTGTCAGAATAGAAAATGGAGAAATTATTATATCCAAAGTATGTAGCTCCTACATAGTTAATGTTCATGGACTAAACTTCCTAGAAAATATTTTCATACTTTCTTTGGTGGAGTTTGATGCTATATTGGGTATGGAATGTATATCCTTATATAAAGACGACATCAACTGTCAGGAATGGGAGATCACTCTACACATATTGAGGAATCCTTCAATTCTGTAAAAGTGTTAGGATGAGTATGAATCTTATTCAAAATCATCATCAAAATTGTGGATATTATTTCCTTATGATAAATCATATCTAGATCAAATAATTGTGAAAATGAGAGAATCATTTTCAAATACATGACCATTGTGAGAGACTACACTGATGAGTTATCTGAAGAATTTTACAGTCTCCATCTTGATCAGGAGGTTGATTTCCCAATTAAACTTCTTCTTGGATCTATAACTATATCCAAGAATCTTTATAGAATGTAAAATGTTGTTTTGGAAGAGCTGGAGAAATAGTTACAAGAGAATTTGGACAAGGGTTTCATATGCACGAGTTCTTCACCTTGTGGTGCAACAATAATATTCATCAAGAAGAAAAATGGATCAATGTGCCTCTGAATTAATTATCATGAGATCAAAAAATAAATATGGAGAATAACGATCCCCTTCCATAGATAGATTAATTGTTCAATCAACTATGTGGGGTCAATTATTTCTCTATGATGCTCCTTCGGTCGGGATATCACCAATTAATGTTGAAGGATAAATACTTACAAGACTACCATTCGAACAAAGTATGAAAAATATGAGTTTATAGGGATTTCATTTAAACACATTGATTCTCTAAAACAAATCATAGACTTAATGAATACATTCTTTAGATATTACCTCGAAAAATTTGTGGTAGCCTTTATTCAGGATATTCTGATATACACTAAGAGAAAGGAGGAACAAAAGGAGCATTTTAATACTCTGCTAAAGACTTTGCGAAGGTAAAAAATCTTTGAAATATAAAGTAAATGTATGTTCTAGATGGAGTATGTATAATTTTGGGGGCATTTTATCACTAGAAAATGAATATCAGTGGACCCTTCCAAGAAAAATACGATCGAAGAGTTTCTCTACACAACATCTATAATAGAGATCCATAGTTTCCTTGTTCTAGCTATGCATTACCGATAATTCATAAAGAATATCTCATAATTTTCAAACCCACTAGACAAGATGACATGAAAGGGATTAAGCTTTGTCTATACTAGTAAATGTGAAGACTCCTTCAAGGAGTTGAAAAGAAGCTTATCACTACACTAGTACTCATACCTCTGAAAAGTGGGGAACTCTTAATGGTATACATAGATGCTTAAAAGAAGGGGTTAAGATATGTACTGATGAAAAATGTCAAAGTGATAGACTATGCCTCAAGTCAGTTGATAATTAATGAGAAAAAATATCCCATGCATGCTCTGGGGTTGGTGGTTATGATCTTCACATTGAAAATCTGGCAGAATTATCTCTATAGGGAGAAGTGTGAGATATATAATGATCATAAGAGCCTGAAATATATATTAAAATATAAGTAGCTTAATATGTGCCAAAAAAATATGGTTAGATCTCATCAAGGATTAAAAATGTGCAATCCACTACCATCCAAATAAAGCAAATAAAGTGGTGATATCTCTAAGTAGAAAGGATCCTGAAACTTTATCAATGATGAGAATTGATAAGGATCCAATCATCTTAGACTTACAATGGATATACAAGGGAATAATTAAAGAAAAAACATCATCAGTAATTTCTCAAATTATTTTTCAACTATCCCTTATAGAGAAAATAATTTGTTCTCAAATAGATGAAGAGGAAATTTAGGAAAAAAAGTGTAAGATATAAAAAATGGGAATTTCTAAGAGTTCAAAATTGATGAGGATGGAGTCATAAGATTTGGGTTACAACTATGTGTACCATCTATTCCAAAGGTAGAGAAAGATATTCTGAATGACACACATAACACAAATTTTTCTATTCACCCAGGAAGCACAATTAAAAATCAAGACCTCTAAGAGCACTATTGGTGGGAAAATATAAATAATGAGATCAAAGAATATACATAAAAGTTACTGGTATGTGTGTAAGTGAAGTATTAAAGAAAAAAGTCAAAGGGAATGAGGAAACCATTACCCACACCAACACAGAAATGGGAAAACATCATCGTGGACTTTGTCATCAGACCTCCAAAGACTACCATAGGAAACAATGTTATATGGGTTGTTGCGGATAATATTAAAAATACATCTCACTTTATCACAATTCGACAGAACTTATAATGGGATCAACTTGCACAAATATAAATCAGATAAGTGGTAAGGTTGTATGGAGTACCACTATCAATATTATCCTATCGATATCTAAGATTCGCCTCTATGTTTTGGAAAAGTCGCCAACATGCTCTAAATGCTGAGCTGAACTTTCGTATAAATTATCATCCTCAAACTGATGGCCAATCTGATTGGACTATTCAGACACTAGAAGACATGTTAAGAGCATTTTCTATGGATTATAAGGGAGGATGGGAAAAAAATATACCTCTGGTTGAGTTCTCTTACAATAATAGTTTCCACTCAAACATCCAAATTGCTCCTTATGGATCCCTTTATGGGAAAAGATGCAGAATACCAACATGATTGGATAAAGTCAGTGAACAGAAGCTACTTAGACATAAAATGGTTGAAGAAATAGTAGAAAATGTGAAAACCAGTTAGTAGCATATCTGGGCTTCCCAAATTTGAAAGAATAGATCAGAAGATAATCAGCAATATGAATTGGAGTTTATTGTTGGAGACATGGTATTCCTCAGCATATCTTTATGGAAGAGTATCATGAGATTTGGGAATAAAAAAAGATGAGTCCCAGATACATCGGCTCGTTTGATATTCTTGAGTATATCAAAGTTGTGGCCTATCGACTATAACTTCCACTTACCATGTCTCAAGTAAACAATGTATTCCATGTCTCCCTCTTGAGTAAGTACATTCTAGATCCATCACATTTACTGAATCCATAGGTTGAACAACTACAGAATGACATATCGTATGAAGATCAGTCAGTGAATATCTCAGTCCACAGAATTAATGTTCTACACAATAAGAAAACCCACCATGTTAATGTACTATGGTTGAACAATAAGTATGAAAAGAAAACATGGGAATCAGAGGAAGTGGTGAAGGAAAATTACCCTAAAATGCTTTCCCTTAGTATGTAAAATGAAAATTTGAATGCAAAATTTCATAAGGGGGGAAGAATGATACAACCCAAAATTTTATCGATTGAAATTACCTTCTTATAATTATTTCATGTAGTATAAATCTCATATATCACATAGAAAACCCAATAAAAAATTTATTCCCATAAATTAATAATGAAATAAGTGGTATTTATATAAATTAAGGAACCAATACCAATAGAATAGTAAAGTGAATGTTGGAATAGTAATGTGACCATTAAGAATAGTAAAAAATCCAATAAAATAATAAACATTCCTATGAAAGGGTAAATATAATTTATGTATCTTATGAATGAAAATATAATATATTTACTTCATGTAATGAATAACTAAATGTATTAAAAAAGATAAATTAAGTATTGGTATTTTTTTGAAAGGTTGGTGTTTATTTATAAAATTACAATTAATATAACCATTTAAAATAAATTTTATTTTCATAAAATATATTTACAAATTAATATATTTTTTCTTATAATTATAAGATAATTTTATATGTCCTTAATTAATTTTTGAAAGTTTCATCAAATCAGTTATAATATTAAAATTGGTATTTTTGAATAAATGATTATTTTAATTATAAAATAAATTTACATATTTATAAATTTATTTTAATAAAATGGAAACCATTTTTGAAATCTGCAGGTCAAAAAATGTTGTGGGTGAATTTTTAGGGATTTTTCTAAAATAGCTGAATTTTTTGTGAATAGTGAAATGCAATAATTTATGGTATTTAGCATTTTAAGCCAAATACAAGAATTTTTGAGTCATAAATAATGTAATTACCCATTATTTAGAACTAATATGAACCCATTACTATACTTAGTAACAATAATCAACACTATTGATTTTATTGAGCCAAAATAATAAACTAATGAATAAAATAATAAAAAACACTACTCTCCCCCCTTATAAATAACACCTCTTCTCATCACACATTCTAAGCTTTTGAGATTTCTAACATTTTTCCCAATTACTCTCCCAATCCTCTTACCTAAATTATGGTATTTTTGGTATCTTGAAAATACCATTTCTAAGTGCCTAATAGAGGTTCTCAATGAGACGTTATTCAAGAGGTAAAATCCTCCACCATTCCCTTTTAAATTCATTCTCTCTTATATATCATCCCTTCCTCCACTATCAAAAGTTAAATGATGAATCCAATATCACAAATATACTATAATTTTATTATGTTAATTTAATATCCATAATAAAATCTCTTCTCCTCTTATTTTGTTCTAAAAAAGAAAACATTGCTTATGAGGTGTTAATTCACCGCCTTTGTGGATGATGATTTTTCATTTTCTATTACCACCTTCAAGGTTGGTAATATGACCGTTTTTATGGTTAAAAATATTATAATATGTGTATTAAAACCTATTTAATGTTCCATAACAAGTATATAAATATATTATTATATAAAATGATACTGATTCGTGATGGTCCTCAAAACCGCCAAAATAATCTAATATTTTTTTCATCAACATTTTATCTAATGAATCATTATAAAATCTGAAAAAATTAAATATAAATACATTTAAAATTATTTAGGAGCATAAATATCATTCAATTCCACTTCTACAGTTTTTATTAAATTTTTTAAGAACTCCCATAATTAAACTCAAAGGAACCAGTAATAAAATCATGAAACAAACACACACATAACAATGAAATTAAACATTATAACTCATAAAAATGACCATAGATGAACTTAATAAAATTATTTGAAATAAAATAAATGTTTAATAGGTTATTAATAAATTAATTAATAGATATAATTTTATTATCTAGGATAGTAAGTGCATGTGAAGAACACTTTCAGTAATATGGTATGGGATACTCTCTGAACCCCCATCTTTTCTTCAGGTTACATTTTTTCTCTATTTACCCCAAATTAATTCTTATGTAATATTACTATATTCTATTTTTATGTTTAAAAAATATGTACCTAGATCAATTATTCTTTATTTTATGTGTAAATACATGTTTTATAAGGTTCTATTCTAAATTCCTCATGATAAAAAATCCTCATTGAAGAGAACTTCCCAATTTCTTACCCATTTTGATGTACCATCTGTAGTTTATTTTAAGCCACCATTTATTTTCTAAAATCACTTGTTTTATCATGAAAAACTATCTTTTTTTTCATTTCTGGTATTATACAAACAATTATACCTTTTTCCATTCTAAAGACTTTTTAGTATTTTCCCTTAAACTCCAATAAAGTTTCTCATTTCTAAAGTTTTTTAAACACACTTTTTACGTGTTTTATCTTTATATGGTCATAATTTAACATGATATATGCGTATTTTTTCATGTGTGAACTAAAACCTCTTTGGAAAACATGTTCAATTTGTAATAAGTACATTAAATGGTAGGTTTAAAAAGGATTTTTAATTAACTGATATGAAAATTATAGCATTATTATAATTCTAAAATGGTAATTATTTTATTTCATATTCCATTTCTTATTCCTTGGTAATTGAAAGTTTCGTCCATGCATAAATGTGGACTACTGCCTCCACAAAATGACATGTTTCCTTTTTCATGACCACCTAACATGGTAGAATTTTAAAAATTAATTTAGTATGTAAAAAAATATATATCAAAAAACCTTAATATTCAGGAAGAATAATATTGGAAATTATATATAAAGGATTAATAGAGAAATTTTATTAAGTTTAGCCCCCTTAAATGGACTTATCAAGTAACCATTCTTAATTTGGATCTATTTTGTGAGAAATTTTGAAATTCTATAATTATTGTTCAAATAGATTAATAATGTAACTAAAAATAAAAAATTATTGAAATCATGAAGTTATTTTACAACACCTTTAACTACACTCAAAAAACTAAAAGTATTATAAATAAATTTATCGAGAAACCTAGAGTAACTGATGTATATAGAAACTATATTAGAAATAAATAAATAAAGATAATATATGGACATTAAAAAATTAAATATAGATGAATAATGTTATTGGGTATATATTTAATGAAGTTAATTTAATTATTTAGGATGTTAAGTGAAAATTCATAGTGCATTTAGACATGAGGTAAGAGATCTTCTACACCATGCTCACTACTCATGAGTCACATGTTCTCTTTATTTGTCTCTATTTTACTCAATATTATTCTCATGAACTTCTTGTATATATGGTTAAACATCGGTTTTATAAATTCTAGAAAGTATATTTAAAATGCATAAAATTGTTCCTTAATTATATTTTCAACGTTTATAAATTTCAAATTCAATATTATTTAATGAAAATATATTAAAAAATTAAGTTTTAGTAAAAATATTATTTTTCACTATTCATCTAAAAACCAACTATTTTATAAAAATATAAAAACTTATTCTATGATAATTATCAAATGATGAATTAAAAAAGATATTATTTTATTATATTCAAATTATATAGGTGATAAAAAATTAGATATAAGTGCTAAAAATGCAACAAAAATAATTTCTTTATTGAAATGGATTTTGATTCATGAAATATATATATATTATTATGATACCACAAGTTATATTTCTATATAAAAGTTAATACTATAGAAATATTTATATTTTTAATTACTTATAATTTGAAATTACTTATTATCATCTTTATTACCTTATATAATACACATATATGTTCATAAGGTAAATTTCTATATATCATTTCTAGGTCAATAAACTAGTGGTAATGTTCCGAATAAGATGAAACCATGTATGTTAGAAAAATACATTATTAAATCTTATTAAACGAACATTTGTGAACACGCCACATAATATTCTCAATAAATAGGTATTTTACTATCTCTTATCCAACCATTCCATTAATGGATGATTTTCTCTAATTTACAAGCTCTATATACACTCCAAAGTTATCTTCTTTCTTTCATATACAACCAAATTCATTTTTCAATCAAACAATTTGATCAAAGTATTTGTTTTAATGATTGAAATAAATATGAAGTACCTTCATTTTTCAAATTTTATACTTCTTTCTATTCTTATATTTCAGTAAGTATAAAATATCTTTGAAAACTATATAATGTTCTAAAATTAGGTTTAATCCATACCATTTCATTTTTAAAGACTAAAACATGGAAATACCTACTGTATTATACAAAAAGTTTAGTTTAATATCATTTTCCCTTCTATTTTCCTTTCATTTTATTCTCTTTAATTTTATTTTTTATCCCACTTTTGGGAATATTACACCACTCATAAAAGGGGTTCATATTCATTAAACCTTATGTTAAATCCATGGGGTACTATAATTCTTGCCTACTATAGATATGTAGATATATAATTAAATATAATAGTGGGTTGATTAAACCCCTAATAAGTAATTTTATAAATTAATTTAATTTTGGAGCATTTTAATTTTTATTAAATCGAATAATTTGGGTGGTAAATAACTCATCATGGTGAATTATATCATTTATATAAGTATATGTGCATCCCAACTTGGTATTATCTCAACAAATGATACACATACTTAAATATCTGTTTAACATTGTAAATGTAAAATGTAAAATTTTAAATTTCTCTTATTAAAAATAAACTGTTAATGGAATTTAAATAATAAGTGTTTCACTTGGTAAATATTCCTGTTATTATTGTATAATAATTCATTCACATGTATTTTTTAACTCATAAATAATGATAACCAGAAATTTCATAAGGTTATAATTATAAACTATAATGATTATCAAAAACTGAATATCATGGACATGGAACCTAAAATATGGTTAAAATATGATATAAATTATCCATACAACACCATAGAAAGAACATATTTTAAATTTTTAACAAATAATAACAAGTGAGAATTTATTTTTATATATGAAAATTCATAAAAAACATTTAGGAATGATGAAAGTTATTTCTTTTAATCCTTAATATTTTTTAATGTAGTTATCTCAATTTTATCTCTAATTACTTCAAGTTATTTTATATATTTTCATATTATTGATCTTTATTCATCAATATTCTTTGATTATATTTTATTTTCCTTTAAATAAATAATTAGTTGAAATATTTCATTTGATTCACTGTATTTGGGGTTAATACTTTTTCTTATATCTTTAAATATAATCTTTTATGTGTTTTATTAATCTTATGGTACTTATAAATTATAAATGATGATAAAAGGGCCTAGGATATATCCCATTAACGTATTGGGTATTGATTTATTATCTAAATAGGTTTTATTGAAGTTATACATTTAAGTTATTTCATTTATGGGTGAAGATAAGTCATTATGAATTATTATAGATGATATAAATATAATATCCAAAGAAAACATCTTGATTATTTTATTTACTTTACACTTTATTATGATTTTATATTTTTTAATCCTACTATTTTCATTTATATGAGGGAAAAAGTTTTCTTCATGTGTAAATATATGTTTATGATTATATACCGTTTCAAAGCATATTTTTTTAATAAATGGTTTTTATATATTTTCATTTATTTCTCTATCCTAATGTTTTTTTTAATTTTTATATCCCTTAATATGTTTTCTACACTCATTTAAAATTTTACAGTGATTTTTATAGGGTGAAATGATGTACATAAAAAAAAATTCCAACATATATTTTCATTATTTGGTCTTGAATAAAAAATGTGTCATTTAAATAAAAATTTTATGGGAAAAATATACACTAAGTATATTTTTATGTATATTCATGTAATGTGTTTCCCAATCCTCTAAAACTCCAAACCTAATGATTTTGGGATTTTAATTATTTGGATATTTTTTGAAAAAAAATTAATCATGGGATGTTTTTTTGGATAATTACAATGACATTTTTTCATTATAAGGATTCATTATATAGTATTTTTATGCCTGAGTACTAACTATTTTGGTAATAGAATTATTCTAATGGAGAGTATTCACCCCATTTCTCTAGAAATAAATATTTAAATATCTAAACATATCCTTCAATTTTTGGATAGTCCTTTTCAAATACACATTTATTTGAGGATGATAAATGGTGTCAATTTTTTACATAATTTTTAGTGATATTTATAGTATCCTCCTCAAATTATACATAGAACTAAAATCATTACCTGAAATAATAAATTATTATACACTATTTATTCTCACCATCTTTTGTAAATATTTTTTTTTCAATTTTTCTGCATGGATAAATCCTTTCATTATTGTGAGAAAAAACATATATTTTAGATCATAAATAACCATAATAGTATTATATCCTTTAGCTATTATGCAAATACAAATAAAAAAATCCATTTTAATGTTATCCTACATTATCATTAATATAAGTATATTTTATATAACTTCTTTATAAAATTTATCCCCAATCATATCTTTTTAATATAAAAAATACCCTTTGTTATAGTCAATGATCATGAATTTCATGTTATACCACTTATAATAGTCTCAAATATACTTGTACATGTAGGTGATACTGAGAAATATTGGGAAATACAATATATGAGATTCATATAATAGATCCTTATTTGAATAAGTTTTTGAATAAACTCATAACCTATTTTCAAACCTTAGGATTGTATTTTAATTTATGTTGAACATAGGAACCTTTTTATTCATTATAAAATATACCTTCTTTTGCACAAAAATAGTGTTTACTTATGGATTTTTTATCTTATTTAGAAAAAGTTGTTATGAAATTATATAGAACGTGTATGTTGTACTAATTCTTTTATTATTATGGATTCCATCCTTACTAGTTCCTTGATCGTTGGATACTTCTCAATCCACATCATTATTAAAATACCTTAATGATTTCTACACAATTTATCCTCCACCTTATTTTATTTCCTTGAATGATAGTTTATAGTACAATATTAATCCTTGAGAAACATTAATAATATATATTCCTTATGTTTAACTATTTTTTCATGAATATATACTTAAATATATTATGGTCAGTGTAGTTTTTAGACCACTATCAATAAAAGTAGTGTCACTATGTATTCAATGTAAAAAAATTATTTACAACTCTATTTCATGTGTTAGATAAATTATTTAAAGGTATTAATCTTCCATGATATATTAGATACCACCCACTTATTCATCATCTGTACATATCTATATCTCTTCCATGATTTATTAATTTATTCTAAAAGTAAATAATTCCCCATATGTAAGGTCAACATAGGTTAATTTACTATCCTCACCTTTAGTTATAGAAAACTCTCAGCACATCCATTTATAAATGAATTTGGATGCATTATATTTTATCTTAGTTAATGGTTTATCTAATTAAATAATTTTGAAACCATGAACTGAGTACCTATACATTACAAGGATTGACCACCATATAACCCCTAGAGCACTTTGTGGTTACCTAGGGTTAGAGACTAGTGCCCCTAGTCATGATATATAGATGTGGTGTAGTTTACCCAATAAAAATTGTATAACTAAATATAAATAAACAAACACTATATGAATCTAAATTATATCTCATGACATACGTACATCCCAGGAAAAGTCAAAATTATAAAAAAGGTCTCTAATACACAATGTTAGTTAGTATCAAAACTAAAAATTCTAGTTCCATCCTTGGGTAGAATGCAACCCATATGATATCAACCTAATTTATAAAAATAAATCATATAGACATTTACCATTACCCGTAAGTACCTACGAGATAAGCTATGAAACTAAATGTCCACTAGAGTTCATATATAGGGTTTGAGAATATAATAATCAACATGAAACCACTGTGATTCCAATGAATAAGGAATAAGTTGAAGTTCATTCATAATATCCACATAATCATTTACCTAAATATATAAAATAATTTTATCACTATATTTCATAAATCAAATAGTGAAAATAATTTTGTATATAGGTATTCCTAATATGTAACCTCCTATATCGAAAAGGTATATAACTGTCACACTGACTATAATACAAACACTCAGATCTAAGATTCACTAGGAACAGAAAGCATGTCATCCAACCGAGTGAAACTTATCCCAATGGAATATAGGGAACATGCTTAGGTTAGGGGAAAGATAATAGTGTATATTAGAGTTAGGATATCCTAATACACATCTATTATAAAGTAAAAGGGATGGGATATACTTGAGTTGGTATTAAAACCTAGACTCATTTATCCCCATATAATATCTAAACATTATTCAAATTAATAAAATAATAATATACCCATTTATATACACAATCATCACAAAAAATATCCCTGCTTCGGTAACATTACTATCTGTACCAATAAATATTACAGAAATATAAGACTATATCATACTATATATATAAATTTTAAATATAAATTAATGTGGTAATCATTACTATATAACATATATACAAATCCCCCAACATATATAACCCATAATCATACTAATATCTTTAATATAGTCTAAATAAGTAAAAGAAGTTACTAAGTATTATAAGAAAGATTAGTATAACACATTATGTAGTAAAACTAGTCATTTAAATTATGTTCACCTAAAAATAAAACAAGATAAAATGTTTCACACATTTTTATTTATAGGTGATATTCATATACACAACCAAATTCCCAATTTGTAAGGTTTCTTTAAGGGTTCTATGAGATGATGTCCCAAGGCACATAAAGAATTTTATATGTTTTCTAATGATATTTCATGGAATATTTTTTATTTAAACTGGAAATATATTGATATTATTTAAGGAAAAATGATAATATTTATTGGAAAAAGGTATGCTTTTATGAAAATATTTTTCATGGGTTTTCATGTTTTTCACTAGAATAATCGAATTCTTCTTTTTTATGTCCCTTGCTATGATTTTTGTTCTTATACCATGTTTTAAAAATGTTTTCATAGGGTTTAAGGATGGGTAAAAGAAAGAAATAAATTAAGTTTAAATGCATGAAGATTTATAATGAAAATAAATATGGATTTATTTTAAAAGTTTTATATTATGGGAAAAATGGATACTAATCAGATGTGTCCAAATTTTAATTTATAGTTTTTTATGGCTGAGTTATGGCCTAATTGTCTAGAACTCTAAACTTGAAAAGATCCTAAAATATAATATAATAAATTTTTTACTTAATAATAAATATTATATAATGTTTACGTTTGGGCCCTTATAGTTGGTATCAAAGGTTGGTTTATATATCATTATAATTTAGGAAAATGTTAACAGTATACCCTTGAATGATTTTACTTTATAGTTAGGTTGAAATGATATAGCATTTTAATATTACCATGTTTCTTCATATAAAATATATCTTTTTATAATTTTTTTACATAGAGGAAATATGGAAGCTGTAGTGGGAAGGAAAAAAGAGAAATGTACCCTTCCAGATCAGAATCCTAAGATGGTTGGAATTAGAACAGAATAGTTTGTTTCAATGATGGTTCAGTTTACAAAAACAATAAAGAGTTAAGGTGTTTATGCTCTAGATATTCCCAATCTAATAATAAGGAACATGTTTATAGTGGATAATTTCATGAGTCAATAACGCCCATAATTCGGTGGATCATATGACCTCGTGGTGGCCAATGTATAGATAACTTATCTGGAGAATATATTTTAAGGCATATGATGTTCATACCATCCAAAGGTGAATATTTTCATTTATGATTTTGAAGGTGAAGTTTGTCAATGGTGGTATTTGGTAAATAATAATATGGAGAAAGATAATTATGATTCCATGGAATGGGAAAAAATTGAGGATGTTTTCCTCAATAAATGTTACCCTAAGGTTGTTATACATTAGTTGAAAAAAATATTAAAATTGTGGAAAACAAATGAAGATTTTGTGGACACATATGAAGAAGATTTTATAAGACTGTCCAAGTATGTATAATTTTTTTTAGTGCATTGATAATAAAATTAATATATTATAATTAGTATTAAATCAAGCATATGAAGAGATTTTTTTAAATGATAATTTAAATTATATGAGAGATTGGTTCATTTTGAAGAAAAAGTTAAGATTGATATTTCTAAAACTTATGTTCTCTGTGATTTTGAATGTAAGAAGCTGTTGGGATGGTAGGTGATAGGTAAGCATACATAAAATAAATCTAAGTTTTGAAAATGATGTTCTAATCATGTGGTAACTATGGTGAAAATCACTCTATATAATGACATATGAAATCATGGAAGTGTTAACGATGTAGAAAGTTGGGTTATATGGCTCTTGATTTCAAGAAAAATAATACTAACGAATCCATGAATGGGTTAAAAAATATCCATCTAATTGTGAGATTTTTTAGTTTCAAAGAGTTAGGTCATTAGGAAAATATGTTTCCAAAGATAGTAAATCTAGCTGGAAATCATCAAGACTGAAAGAAAAAGTGTGTGGAAAAATATTTTACTACTACTGCGGTTGATGTTGGGATATCAAATGAATTGGTGACATGTTTGTTAATTTTGTATTCAAACTATGACAATGCCTTGTTTTACTCTAGATATTTTCTTTCATTAATTTCTATGAAATTTTCAAGTAAAATAGAAATATAACCACATAAAAATGAGGTATAAATATTGGTGAAAACTCTGTTTGGAAATATTAAAGCAATCATGGTTTATAGCAATGTTCTTGTTATTATTAGTGGTATGGTATTTTCTAAAAATATTGTTTAATTTGACATTGTAGAGTTTGATTTTATTCATGGTATAGATTGGGTTTTACTTTATCATGCTAAGATAGATTTCATAGATAGGAAAGTTATATTCAATGATTTCATTATTTGTATAATATACAAACAAGCTAACAAATTGATTAGAATTAGAAGTGAAAGTTACCTAGATCATATTATTGAAATAAAGAAACTGTTCAAATTTGTGATGTTCTAGTAGTAAATGAATACATAGATATATTTCCTAATTATTTTCATAGTTTTATACTTAATCAAGAGGTTGAGTTTACTGTTGAATTAGTGCTTGATACTAAGCCTATTTCTAAACCCTCCTATTAAATTCCTGAAGTAAAACATTTAGATTTAAAAAATAAATTACAGGAGGTATTAGATAAATGTTTTATTTGACATAGCACTTCACCATTGGTTGATCTTGTTTTTTCTAATAAATAAAAATATGTTTCAATGATACTTTTCATTGAATATATATCCTTGACTAACATCACAATTAGGGAAAAAGTATATTTTTCCTCATATTGATGATTTGTCTAATCAAATTCATGGATTATAGTATTTTTTGAAGGTTAAAATGAGTTTGGATACAATTAGCTAAAGGTTAAGGATGATGAAATTATGAAGATAGTATTTCATACTATGTATGGGAATTATGGGTTTTTAGGTATTCTCTTTGGGGTTTCCAATGCAGCTATTGTATTTAAGAACATCATGAGTATGGTTTTCCATGAGTTCTTGGAAAAAATTTTGGTTTTGTTTATTGATGAAATTTTAGTATCATCTAAAATTTAATAGGAATATGAAAGACCCATAAGGTTTGTTTTCCAAAACATAATAGAAAATAAATTATCCAGTAAATTTAATAAGTTTGAATTTTGGTTGCAATAGATTTCTTTCCTCAGACACATTGTTTCTAAACATGGCATAACTATTTAACATGATAAATAAATTGTTGAATAATGGAAAAGGAACAAAAATATCATAAAGATTCATAGTTTTCATGGATTAGCAGGTTACCACTGATAGTTTATTGAAAATTTTCTTGGTTGTCTATCCCACTAACTAATCTGACTTGAAAAGGAGTTAAATTATTAGGGATAAAAACGTGATAATTATTTTCTGGAACCAAAACTGAGATTGTTAAATGATCTAGTTTTGGACCTAACTTCTATAAATTGTGAATTTTTCATCTATAATGATGATTTATTGAAGGGAAATGGTTATTTATTGACGTAGAATGATTAGGTAAGTGTTTACGCTTCAAGTCAGCTAAAATTTCATGAGTTAGATTATCCTACACATTATTTGGAATTATATACAGTGGTTTTTAATTTATAAATTTAGGGGGAAAATTTTTATGGAGTAAATTATGAAATATATTCTAATCAAAAAAGGCTTAAGTATATTTTCACTCAAAAATAATTGAACATAAGGCAGAGAAGATGGTTGGAATTGATCAATGATTATGATTTCATGATTCATTACCATATTGGAAAACCAAACAATGTAGTCATTACTATGAGTCGAATAAATAATGCAACATTGACCATGTTATGTATATAATATGACCCTCTAGTTAATGATTTGATAAATTCTATCCAATAAGTTATGGATACAGGGACATCTTCTATTTTGTTTTAGGTTCCATCATAGTGTACTTTGTTAGAAATAAAGAAGAAAACTCAAAATGAGTATCGGGCTTTGAAAATAAGTTACAACCTATTGATAAGGCTAAGTTTCATGATATTAATATTGATGAATAATTAATTTTATAATTTTGAAAAATATTATGTGTTCCATGTGATTCCTAGTTGAAGAGAGATATGTTAAGTGAATCTCATATTTCTTCCTTTTCTATTTATCTGAGAAGAACTAAGATGTACATATACCATCGGGATAATTACTGGTCGGATGGAATGAAAAGAGATATTTTTTAGTTTACCATGAATTGTTTTACTTTTCAGTAGGTTAATATAGAATGATAGTTATTGAATAGAATTCTTTGACCTTTGTTAGCACTAGAGTTAAAATGGGACAATATATCAATGTATTTCACTATCGGACTTCCAAAGACTTCTTAAGGTAATAATGTGATTTTGGTTATTTTTTATTGATTAAATAAATCATTTCATTTCCATCCCATTTGAGATAATATATATTTGGTTCATATTTCTCAATTGTATCTAAAATTGATATCCAGGTTACATAAAGTTTCTCTCTCCATTGTATCATATTGTGATCCCAGGTTCACATATAATTTTTGTAAAGGGCTTCAGAAGTCATTGAGCACTAAATTAAATTTTAGTACAATATTTCATCCTCAAACCAATAGTAAATCTGTGTGGATGATTTAGACCTTGGAATATATGATTCATTATTTTTCAATGTATTACAAGGGAAGTTGATATCAAAATCTTTCTTAGGCTAAGTTTCCTTATAACAATAGTTTACATTCCTGTATACAGATAGTTCCATTAGCAGAATTATATGGAAAGAGTGTCGAAATCCAGCTTTATGAGATGAATTTGTGAAAATGAAGTTGATGGAACTTGAGTTATTAGAATAAATAGATGAAATTGATCAGTTCATTTAGTAATATATGAGGACTTATTAGTGCAAAAAGAAACGTTATGCAGATAATTGGAGGAATGATATTTATTTTGAGGTAGGTGATCATGTCTATTTCAATGTATCTCTATGGAAAAGTGTTATGTGTTTTAGTAAAAAGGAAAAGTTAAGTATATGGTTTGTTTTATTATAAAAAATATTTCATAAATTTGGATCTATTACCTATTGAGTGGCTTCGCCTTTGGCTTTATCACATATATACGACATTTTTAAAGAATCGATATTAAAGAAATATGTGCCAAATTCATCCCAAATTTTGAGAACTAAAGTAGTTTAATTAGAAGAAAAACTTTCT
Source organism: Viscum album (assembly GCA_963277665.1). NCBI lineage: Eukaryota > Viridiplantae > Streptophyta > Magnoliopsida > Santalales > Viscaceae > Viscum > Viscum album. The sequence goes on along the minus strand of OY728135.1, from coordinate 810,789,645 downwards.
TATGGGGAATATCTTGTTCAGATTCTTTATTAAAGATATAAACTTTTATGGAATAATGCGACTCACTAGGTTAATCTTTTATAAAAAAACCACATATTTGAAGAGGCAACATGGAACCTAAATATGTTATGAGGGAAAGATATCCCCACTTAATTAATAAGTGAATAAAATTGTGAGGATACAATCTCCAAAGGGGGGGGGGGAGAATTTGACAACCTGAGTAATTATAGAATAAATGAATTTTATTATTATTAATATTTCTATATTCATTATAGAAATATTAAGTAATTTTTAAATCAAAATTGAATAATTTTAATTAAACACTTTTAAAATAAGATTTTATTTAAAAGAAAAAATTAGAAATTATAGAATTTTAGATTGAAAAATATAATTAAATTTTTAAAATCATAATATACAAATTAACTTAGGGTGAAATATTGGTATTTTTTCAGAAAATATTTATTTTTTAGTGAATAGTTAAAATACTAATGTTTGTGTAAATGTCGTTTATTATCAATAAATAATTTAATTTAAAAGAAAAATTATTTTTTAAAAATTATTTTATATAAAATTATTATTAATTATTTATATTAAATATACTTAATTATTTTTTAATCATATTGGTATTTTAATTTATTAAAAGTTTGTTTTGGGTTTTAAAAATGGGATTTTTTTTAAAAATTATTTTAAAGTACATATGTTTCTATAATTATATTAATTAAAATATTCCATAAAAAGAAATGTTATAAATGAAATTAATAGAATACATATCAATAAATAATAATTTATATTCATAAAATGATTATTACTGATCAAAGAGTTAACATAAAGTCATTTTTTTCTTTAAAAACACACCTCCTGAAAAACTATATTTTCATCGCATCTACGGGTTTAATATTAAATTAAAATTTACCACTTATACGAATTAAATTTGGTAAAGTGTATTCCATATTATGAATAAGAATAATTTATATTAAATAATAAATTCAACTTAATTTTTTACAATAATGAATAGTGAAAATATTAAAAATTAATTATTGCATTTTAAGTAAAAAATAGATTTACAGGGGTTAAAAAAATTATTAGAGGATTAAAATGACCTATAAACTTGTAAAACATATAATTTCTAGCCATATGTATACCTTATAATGTCTAATTATTGATAATGGTCTATTTTTTATCATTGTGGATACTAAAAAATGTTGGTACACCTTTTTCATTTAAAATATTACTAGTGTGCAACTCGCCTCACATATGAAAGGCCACCCCCTATCCTCTCCTTTTCAAACCCTAAGATCCATTTTTATTTTCCAATAAATATCCAAATATATTTATTACTTACCATCCCATGACCTAGTTCCATTAGTTTTATCCAAAATCCATCCTAAAAAGGACTTTTCTTCTTACCTAAGAAGGTTCCCCGAAGAAGAGGTATCGTATTTAACCGATCATTTTTTTGTCATATTACACATCCTTAAATTATTATTCAATTATGATTATATAGTAAAACAATTGTATCACATATTATTATATATTTATATGTTAATATTATAACGTAAATCTATCACCTCTTCTGTCAAATGGGATACAAAATCTTCCTTTTTATGTAAGGAAGACTACTACCTCGCGAACAGATGTCATTAGTTTTCCATCATCACCTCTAGAATATTGTTTTAATGATGTATTTAAATTATATATATTATATTTGTAACATTTATAGACATATGGAGTTATGATACCACAAATAAATTCTCACTTTCCATTCTATGGGAGATATGGTAACTTGCTACTGTGTACGGCAGATAACCACCTCACAAAGCGATGTGATTAATTTTTCAATAATGATTTACATAGAAGGAAATAAGGATAAGTTTTTTTTGAATATACGTTTTTTTATGAAATAATAATTATATTTAAAAAATATTCATCATTATTGAAAGATAATATTTCATTTTTTCTTACTCTAAAAAATAATAACATCGTTCATGTACGTGTTAACTTCCGCTTCCATGGAGCAATGTGATTCTTTTTTTTTTATAAAAAAATAAAAATAATGATATATATAAGTATATTTTAAGAAATTATATGGTATATTTGATATAAATATCATTATATGAAGATAAATTATTACTTACCTCCATTCCATAATGATCATTGAAAAATGGAAACATTGCTCATTTGTACGTACTGCCTACCATCTCAATGATCATAACATAGTACATTTTTCATAATAATATTTAGTGATTCGTTTTAAAATTATAATATGTACAAATATGATTAATATTTAATTATTATTATTCTTTATATGTTGAAATAATTACCTCTTAGACTAATAGTCATCCTACAAAAGTCATTTTGACACATAAGCCAAATACCATCAAAACTTCTAAAGTAAACACAATTAATTAAGTAATTATATATGAAATGGTAATAAGTGAAATAAATGGAATAATAAAATTTAAAAAGGTTTTAAATAAGGTGAATAATTAGCATAATTTTATTATTTAGGAAGAAAAATAATGAACCTGATGAGTCAAACTTGATTTAAGGGAATTTATCTCAATTTCTTTTCATTGGGGAATATTTTTATATTATGAACCTATATTATTTTATGTAGTGTATATAAATCAACTTTTACATGTTATATCAAGAATTTATCTATTATAATAGCATTTAATGTTTTTTATTACTATATTTTCATTTTCATTATGTTTTAAATATTTCCATAGTGATAAGTGACTTTTTTTAAAACAATTATCTTTTAATATTTTACTTATAACTCTATTTTTGTTCCATGTACATGTTTTTAATATTATTTTATTATAAACTCGAGAGTTTTAAAATTAAAATTTATTTCTTTATTTTATTTTTTTTGGAATAAAAGTATTTTTTGGGGTGAAATGTTTGAATTTATTTATAAACTACAAAAGGAATGTTCTATTTTAATATATATGACAATATATACTTTTACCACCATTATAACAAATATTTGAAGCTTTATTTCCATTACAAGATTTTAAACTTTCTTCAAAAAAACATCCTTCCCTTTTATGTGCATTTTGGTTTTGAAAATGGGTTTTTAAAATAAAATGGTATTTTTAATTCTAAAATTGTTTTAAAAATGATTTTTAATGATTTTTTTATTTTATATAATAAATAGTTACAAGGATAACATGTTTTATTTATGATATGGTCTTTGGAAATTATTTACGATGGGTTATCCTAGATATGACAGAGTGATAATGTTATATATTATATGATGGGAGGGCCTAAATAGAACTCTGATACATCAGTTAATGATTATGTTCTCTTGAGAATTATATTGGAAGTTGGTCATATGGTTATTCCAATTTATAAGGGTTTTGTATGTGTTTTTTAAGAGTTTTATGACATAAGTTCCCAAATAACATATATTAATTTTCTATTTTTTCTAATGCATTTTCATGGAAATCTTTTCATTTCAAAAGTTAAGATAATGATATTTTTTAAGGATAAATGATTTCTTTTTTAAGAAAAAAATAATATTTTTGAAGAAAAGGATTTTCACGTGTTGTATTATTTTTCACTAGACTAATGGAATTATTCTTTTTATGTCCCTTAATGTATTTTTTATCATTATAGTATATTTTAAAAATTTTTTCTCACAAGTATTAGAAAAGGTTAATGGAAAATAAGAAGCTAAGTTAAAATTCATAAATATTTTTCTGGAAAATAATTAATTATTTATTTTAATAGTTTTATATTATGGTAAAATGGGTAATAATCAGAATTTTACACTGTTTAATTTATGGTTTTTCTTATGTATGAGTTACGACCTAATTCTTTAAAACTCTAAACCTGAAATGCTCCTCAAATGTAATATAATGAATTCTTCAATTAAAAATCATGATTATGTAATTTTACGGTTGGTTCGTTATACCATGGGGATAATTCTATGTATATGATATTACCTTGAGGATTTGGTAGGGCATAGATTATGTGGTCTTCCTAGAATATACACCTGTTTTGGGATACTGGAAGGTGGATGCATTTGTGGCACAAATTCACCTAGGGGTAACAATTATAAAAGATTAGGATTATGTGTTAACTTTATCATCAATAATTCATTATGAGTGGGCCTAAGGCAAATCAACTTTCTAGAAACTCTTGTGGGATATTCTTAGGTTAATTTACATTTAAATTAAAACCATTATGAAGGATTTAAATATATGATGACCATGGAAGGCCTTGGTTAAACCTAAGGGTACATAGTTTAAAAGAAGGTATGATGATTTATACATTATATGAATGATTTAATATGAATATATGATTAGTTACTATGATTAATGTTTCTCACGCTATGCTTTTTGGTCATAGTCAGGGGATGGACCTTGGAGGATTCATGTTAATGCTAAATGTGATCGGTAATTAAATGAATTTACTCATTCAAAACCAAATGAAATGGGATATAGGATATGAAATCATGTAGATATTCTCACCCAACCCTTTAAATCTATTAATGGTAAGATGAATTATATAGATATTCCAAATCAATAAAGGAACCACTCACTATTGAGTATTTTATATAGAAATTTTCACATTCCTTCAATGGTTCCTCTAATACACTAATTTTTTAGAAATAGATAAGTACCAATAAAAAGATATTATCCATTCTCTAGTGTTCATAAATTGGAAAAGTTTTACTGCTAGTATATATTTTATAAGGTGAACCGGATCATGGTGGAATCTAATCAAGAATATGATGAAAGATTAGGGAAAATGAATCTATGATAGGTGAAGATTTTATGAATTTATTTTTCACTAAGTATTTTCCCTTAAAACTTCAAAAAGAAATGGAAATGGAATTCTGGGAACTAAAGAAGAAATATAATGAATCTATTAGTACCTATAAGAAAAATTTCACAAGGCATACAATGTATGCTTCTGATTTTATCATTTATTCTGAATGAAACATTGATTTATTCATTAGTATCTTGAGACCAAACATTAAAAGGAATTGGATTTAATAGTAATGAAGATATCATTTGAGGTGATATCCTGATATAAATGGAAATCAGAGACTCTCCGTGTTCTCATGGTTTTGGGGATAAAAAGAGAAAGATGGAATTTTGAGTAAATTATAATAATAAAACCCATGGTGGAAAGAAAATTCAACTTCATTAATGTTATAAGTATGGAAGTAAGCTTGGAGAAAATTTAAATATGGGGCCTGGTAAGTTTATTTAATGTGGAAAATATGATCATCGAGGAAAATAATGCAAGAGTTATGTGAAGAGGCGAGTCAATGAAAAGAATAGTGAAACAACTTAGTAGAATGTGCCACCCACACTCAAATGGAATAATTAAATTAAGTATGTACATTATTAAAATAATTCAATCAATCTTAGTATTAATTATTAGAATTGGTATGAAAACCCTATGAAGCCAAGATACACAGGGAAAGACCGTCCAATCACAACTACTAAAGTGGGTTATGAGAATAAATTGGTGAATTGTACACTTATCATACACTCTAGAACTAAAAATGTTTTATTTGATTTTAGATCTACCCACTATTTTTTATCTAAAAATTATGATAAGGTTATAACCTCACCAAATTAATAATTAGATGTTGAGTTAGAAAAAAAAAACTCTTAATGGTATTTTGATCACATCTCAAGCATATAGCTCCTCTCCAATCAATTTTTTTGGGAATGTTCTTCCTAAATTTTTTTTGATTCTCCATCTAGTTGAAGTTGATGTGATTTTGGTTATTCATTGGATCTACCTCCATATATCCTATATCATTTTCAGAGGAAGTTAAGTCACATTTTATATTCTAAACCAATATATGATTGTCTTTCAGATCAAGGATGAATATGAACTTCTATTGGAAGTTACTTTTATTGTATGGGTGTTAATACCTTTTCGTGAGGGATATTTATCTCAAATGGTTTGGGGGAATTAAACAAATATTACATTCTTATTATTTAGGATTATGTTAATGATTTTTAGGAAGATATTCCTAGTCTTCCCTTGAAAAATGAAGTTGAGATTTCAATAGATCTCATACTCGGTGTTACACCTATTTTAAAGACTCTATATTGAATAGACCCAATTGGGTTATAAGAATTAAATAAGAAACTTCATGAGAATATTCATAATCAGTTTATACACCCTAGTGAATAACCATGGGTTTCACCTATTCTTTTTGTTAATCAGAAATATCAGTAAATGTGTCTTTTGTTGATTATTGATAACTTAACAATATCATTATAAAAAACAAGTATCGTCAACCCCATATCGAGGATCCTTCAATCAATAATGAGGAGCCCAATATTTTTCCAAGATATCTTTGATTTGGATATCATAAATTGAGGTTCAATAAGTAGGATATACCCAAGACATCCTTCCATATGACGTATATTCATTATGAATTTATAGTGATTCCATTTGGAATTACCAATTCTCATGTTATTTTCATAGATTTAATGGATAGAATATTTAGAGATTTTTTTGATAAATTTATGGTAGTATTTATAAGTGATATTATTATATATTCAAAGATCATGGAAGAGAATAAATTGAATTTCATGAATTTGCTGAAGACTTAGAGGAAGGTGGGGTTTTATAAAAAATATACAAAGTGTGAATTCTAGATTAAGAAATTTTAATTTTAAGGTCATATAATCTATAATTAGGGTATATCTGTGGGTAATTTAAAGATGTAATTTTTAATATATGGTCTAGAATAACTATAGTAATTATGATATATAGTTTTCTTAGGTTGGAAGGATATTACTGATGCATTCTGAGATATTTATCATATCTATCTAATCTAATACCCATGCCTAATTGGAAGGGATCCATGTTCCTACAGATAGATGAATTTAATGAAAATTTAATGGAGGTAAAAAAAAATTTAGTCAGTGAACATGTGATTAAACTACCCTAAATTGGATAAGGGTTTGATATATTTACCGATGCATCAAATAAGGTATTGGGGTTCACAATTATATCAAATGATATGGTGATATATTATGCATCATTAAAATTTAAAATTAACAAAAAAAACTACATCACTCATGATTTGGAGCAATCAATTGTAATTTTTTCACTGAAACTATGGAGGAATTATCCTTATTGTGAATGTTGTGAAATATATATTGATCCTAAAATATCATGAAAAAAGTAATTGAATGTGATCCAAAAGATGAGGTTGGATTTTATTAAATATTATGAATTCTTTATACACTACCATCCCAAAAAGACGAACAAGGTGGTTGATGCTCTAATCAGATATACCATGCTAGTTTTTATATGATATGTATTGAAATAGATCCAAAATTTTGTTGATTTATAGAAAATAGATTTTGAAATCATGATGAAAGTGGATATATACTATCTTTTCTCAAATGAATCTTCAACCGTCCACCCATGCAAGGATTAAGGAAGTCTCAAAGGAGGATGTGGAACTATAAAAGAAGATGAGAAATGTTATTGAGTTCAATCATGATTTTGATGGAATGATAAGGATCATGAACCTAGTACATTTCCCTTAATAAACTAACATGAAGGATATCTTTTATGATGCTCATAGTTTATTCTTATCTATTCATCCTCAAGGTATGAAGATTTATAGATATTTGAAAGACTTTTTCTGATGGGATAACATGAACATGGATATTCTAGAGCATACAACTCATTCTTATCAATGTTATCAATTTAAGTGTCATAGAGATAATTATAAAAGAGATATTACAACCATTACCCAAAATATAATATATATGAGAAACAGTTACCATGTATCTAATCATCAGACTCCACAATATATTTTAAGGGAACAATGTTATTTTTGTTACAGTAAATTTCTTTATAAAATCAGTGTATTTAATTAACATTAGATAAAATTTATATGTTGATAATATTTAAAAGATAAAAATTAAGGAATTGGTGAGGTGTCATGGAGGACCACATTCTATTGTATCTTATCATAAATTGGGGTTTACCATGAATATTTAGAGAAGTCTTCAGACAAAACTGGATATAGAGATTATTTTTAGTACTTTGTATCATTCTTAGACAGATGGTAAGTTTTATAGGACCATTAAAACTCAATAATACATATTTAGACCTTTATTTATGGATTTTAATGTTTTTTTATAATCAACAGCTTTTTGGGTAGAATTTTCTTATGGAAATAACTTTTACTCAAGAATACAGATGGATCCTGATGAAGACCTTGATGGTAAGAAGCATAAAAACTCATTGTTCTAGGACGAAGTTAGAGAAATAAATCTATTGGGACTTAAGAGAGAATAGAATTTTCTATAGAATGTTAGATCTATTCATTATCATGTTATAGAGGCCCAGATTCAATAGAAAAGTTATACTATCCTTCATCGATAATATCTAGAGTTCGAAGATGGTGATAAGGTATTCCTTTAAATATCTATTTCGAAGATGGTTATATGATTTGGAAATAAGGACAATTTTATCCCTATATATATTGGTCTCTTTCAAATTCTTGATTGTATTAGGATGATTTCTTATCGATTGGTGCATCCACTGAATCTTTCTCATGTTCATTATTTGTTCTATGTATCTCTCCTATGAAAGTACGTACATGATCCTTCAAATGTACTGAACTCAAAGGTCATAAAACTGGAGAATGATCTCTATTATGAGGGAAAACTAGTATATATTCCAGATCAATGAATTAAATTGATTTAAAATAAGACCACTCACATAGTTAATGTTTTGTGGAGAAACCATAAATTCAAGGATGCTACATTTTAACCCAAATATGTTATGAGGCATAATTATCCTTAGTTTATTATAGTATAATTATGTAATTATGAGGGATAAATCCTTGTAATGAGGTAAAAATGAATCACTTTAATATTTTATGATATATTTCTCTTTAAATAAATGTAATTTTTTTGATAACATTCTTTACACTCAATATAGAAATTAAACAAACTAAGATATGCTATTCAAATATTATTACTTGATGTAATAGTTATCTCCAAACCATTGTATTAGAGTATGAATAAAACTAACTAAATTATTAAAAATTATTTCTTACATATGTATAAAATTAATTACTTAGTTTGAAATTAGTTACAAATTAAAATAAATGCATTTAAAGGAAAAAAGGGAATGTTTTTTAAAAAACAATATTTATTCACACAATGTCTTTTTTCATAATATATCAAATTAATCTATATTTATGAAATATTTTATTAAAAAATTATATTATATATTAAATAAAATACTTTAAAATTCATCTCATATTTTTACATGGTAGGAAATGAAGGAAAGCTCAATTTTATTCTTAAAATGCATTTTACTCAAAATGGTTTTATTGCATTTTGTGTACTTATTTAAAAATTATTTTTATAAAATAAAAGAAATTAAATATTATAAAATGGATTAAATATTTTTAATAACTATAACTAATATTATTTAATAATTTCAATATAATTTTTGGTGATAATGAATATTAGAATCAATAATAGTTTGTTTCCTTTGTAAAGGTTAAAACAGGTATGCCATGGGGATTAACCTAAGAGATGAGGTTGAAATACAAATAAACACATGAATTAATTTGATTTTTTGATTTTATTTCGACCTTAATGATCTAATATTTTAATTTTTCTCATTTTGGATCCCCATTACTTGAGTAATACACTAATATATTTTAATCTTTTGAAAATTTCCATGTGTATCCTCTCCCTCACTTATAAAATGATAACACCTCTCATATCTTACTCACACTTAATTAGCCTTATATATTAAATAATACCATAATAAATACCTTTATAATATCCCTAACAATATCATTGAGTTCCTTGTTTGATCAAAATACCATTCTTTCAAGGATCATGGGGTAATATAAATGAGGTTTCTCAACAAATAGATATAACTCTTAACCGAATTATTTCAATTTTATTTCTTATTATACCTCATATAAATCAATGGTATAAATTAATAAATAAATAATTAATTATGTTAAATATAATTAATTTTTATTATAATTATTTATCATCCATTTTCCACCCCATTCCCATCAAATTATAAGTCAAAGTATCACTCGTGCATTTGTGTGTACAACTGCCTCCATGTAGTTTTATGCTTCATTTTCACTAACCATAATCAATTATTGATTATTTTGATGGATTTAATGTTTTTATATGATATTTATGATATAATTATACATTTATAATTATAATATATTATTTACCTTATAACATTTCAATCCATTGGAAAAGGATAATGATGCTCATGTGTGCGTATGAACTACCACCTCTACAAAGCGATGTGATTAGTTTTTATTTTTTTTTCTTGGATGGTGATAAGGATAGATTTAATGAATCTATATATCATATTAATAATTTAATAATGAATCATGAAATTTATATTTATATTTATATTTATTTCCTTTCAACCATCAAAAATTGAAAACATCACTCGTGTGTACATACAAACTACTGTCTCCACGAAGTGATATAATTTAATTTACATCAAGGATTTATATAAATGATTATATAAGGGTATTTAATAAATAAATAGTATAATTAATTATTTATTAATATAATTTATATGCTTAAATTATGACCAAGATACAATTAACAAAACCATTAAATTGAAACATGCTTTGGAAATAGACTAGCTTTCACATGAATGGGAATTTTAATGAAGAAATTGTTAATAAAAAGATAATTGGAAATTAAAAATATATAAAGCATAGTATTTTATGTATTAATATTGTCCAATAATATATTTATTATATAGTATAATTTAACACATATGAAGTAATATGAGACTTGAGGTAATGGGTTTATGTTAGAATCTCAATTATTTCCAGGAATGATTATGCTAAATTTATATTAATTGAAATTAAATGAATATTATTATTTGAACACAATATATTTACATATAATCTATTTATTACTATAATTTTTATTATTATTACTATTTACCTTCCTTTTATACTTAAAATTATTGAAAATATGTTTTAAATAAAAGTTGGCCATATTTCCTCTTTGGCTGAGGAACTTTTCCTTCCATGTCTGTAATCTTAAAAATTGTTTTAATAATGTTATTAAATATAATTAAATTTTTTTAAAAGGTAATTTTATCTAACATGTTCTTTTTTGACAAATTTTTAAAAGGTAATATTTCTGAAAAAAATTCTGCATAATTCATTTTTTACTTTTTACCAAAGTGTGAAAAGAATGTTTTCTTTTATTGCATACAACATGAAAATATTTCCCCACTTTAATGAATGCTATTTGGTTTCAATCTTAATTTACTATTTTCCTTTGATATTATCAAATAAAATTATTTTCTAAATATTTTATAAATTTTTAGTTATAATTTTATCAAAATAAAATATATTTTCTTATTTTTTCAAAGAATAGTTTGAATGATATTTTAGAGGTATTATTTATCTATGTCAACATCCTTTAAGAACTATTATGATTCATCATGGATATTTTTTTAGGATACCATCCAAATTATCCATATGAATATATTATTATTATTATTATTATTATTATCTAAGTATGATTCTATGATATCTGTTTATTTCCCTTCGATTAGTTAGGTTATGATGAAACCATTATAAAACATGTTTTTTAATGGGTTATGTTGTGATAAAATGTTAATAAAACTCATTTTATTTTAGAATATTATGATATTATGAATGTTTTTTGATCTTGTGGAACACATATATATGGTTTTCATTATGTGATGGGTGGGCCCAAAATTATATATCCTTCTAATGCATTGGTTAATGATAATGAAGTTGAGTATCTCTTAACAGATGATAGAGTTAATAAAATCTTATGATATGATGGGGTTAATGGGATGGAATTTTCTTCTAAGATAATTTTGGAAATGATCGAGTTGGAATTTCCATTATGGAAATTTTTCCACAATTATAGTCTTGGTTATGAACCATAAATAAGGAATTGATTTTTAATGACTATGTGTATGCCAAAAATAATGTATTATGATTAACATAACTTCTCATATACCATAATTGATTATTTATTATTCCACACTATTATGTATTATGTCTATTTATTAATAAAACCTTATTCTAGGAGTCAAGATTAAATATATTTTACTTATTGGGTATGATTATTGGATGTTATGATCTGTTATCATGACATTATGCTTATAATATACTCATTTACAATCATTGATTGATATCTCTTATGTTTACCCTTATTGAGAATCAGATCTCATCATTTATTATATTTCCTTTCCCTATGTTATGAAATAAGTTTATGTAGGCTATGTATAATAAGTGTACTATGTGAGAAGATATTTAAGGGAGACGTGAAATATATTTCTAGAGATAATATGATTACATATCTTATCTCAAAATAAACTAAAACTTTATGGAACATTGGAATGTATTATTGTGAAAGGTATGAAATATTCATCTAAAATGATGTAATATTAATGTTTTTAATTCTTGGGTTACCTCAAATTTCATCAAAGTCTCGGTGGTATAGAGATGCATATCTCCCTATCCCATTTTCCTCCACTCTCTATAAATTCGATTCTAATCCTTCCTTACACTGAATTCACATTCAATTGACCATTTTAAGAACTTTATAACCCTAAAACATGCCCCCATCCTTAAACTAATCCCAATATTCAAATTCCATCATGATTCCAAAAATACGTTTTTTAAAAACACAATGAAATATTTTAGTGTAATTATAAATAAATTTCTGAAAAAACCATCAATAAGAATCTATTAAAAAAGGTAAACTATATATTTTAATTATATATTTCGTTCTTGTAAATTCTTATCCCATTTTGGTCATTAAATATAAAATATATATTTCATCCATGGTGATTACATTATAAAGGAAATAAACCTACTATTGTATGAATTTTTACTTATTATTTTTTATATATTTTTTTACTTCTCTAAATGATTAAAGTATAGTTTAAAATTGATTTTTATTAATCCTATAGTATTTAAGGATTTTATCAAAAAATAAAACCCAAATAAATCTATATTAAACTTGAAAACTCTCTTTATTATATCCATAAATATATAGGGTACATTTGTTAACAAAAAAATCATGACATTGAACTAATAATGATTGTATCTTGTATGAGAATATATATTATTTATCATCTTCTTTCACCTTTGATTGATGGTACCCTAAACATAGATCAATTTTCATAAATTATTGATCCCCATGGAGTTAGTCATATAAGTAATTAATTTTAGGCATTGGGTAATTTAACTTTATAGTGATATTTTATATCTATCTATAATAAATTAAAATCCTCATTTTATTATTCTTATTTTTAATATTAAAACATTTTTACACCCTAATATTAAAAATTTTGTAGGCTAAATCCCTTATCAATTAATTCTCATAATTACTTATTTAACTCATTGACATCTAATAGACACATTTGATATGGTGGGATAGATTATAGATTTTATTTAAGGATAATATTGTAGAGAATAAAACATCATTATATATATATAGTTTATATAATTCCTTAAAATATATCAATTTACTTGGATAGGGTGGGTGTAACACCATGAGTTTTTATGAATTATTCGTTTTCAATTAAATTAAATTTCATTGTTAGCTTGTATTACATGAAACACCAAGTTAATCATTCACTAAAAAAACTGGGTTATCCAAAATTACATACAATTCCAATTTTATCTTATGTTACACATTATCATAAGTTTAGCTTGTGTTACATGCCACACCAAGTTTAAAAGAAACATGAAATATTATTAAAATATTATTATACTCCAATTATCACTTAGTTATTGGAATGTAAATTATGAATAAGATTAAATAAATTATATAACTATGGTTTAAAAATATCTATAAAACTAATTCTTTGTTTTAAAATAAATTAGAAATGAAAATAAATCCATTTTTAAAATAAAATGAAATATTTATCTGAAAACTATTTTTATAAGAAAAATGGTGTTTTATATAAAAAAATTAACAAAATAACTTTTGGTAAATTTTTTTAATTAAATTAATATAATTTATAAATATCTAATAAACTATTTTATATTCATATAATATGTTTTATTTATAATATAAAAGAATAAATTGAATTTTATACTTAAAATAGTATTTTTCTAAAAAATCAATTTTGTTGCCTTTTTATGAAACACTTGTTTTGAAGAAAAATTTTCAACTATTAAAAAATGAATTTGATAAAATAGATATCCTTTTTTAAATAATAATAATATAATTATATTAGGGTAAAATTTTTGGGTTTTTATGAAAATCATCATTTTTTTATAAATAGTGAAAAATATTGTATTTTAATTAAAAATGATTTTTTTACCTAAATTATTTATAAATCTAAATTATATTTTAAATTAGTTTTAAATTTACATTATTTCAATTTTACATCTATTTATCCAATTTATACTATTTTAATCAATTTATTATTAAACCTTGATATAAGAAATTTATAAACTCTTCATTATTTTCTTTTAAAAAACATGAATTCTAGTTATGTGTGCGAGATTAATTTTAAATTAAATTCTAACAATTCTGTGAATGTAATTTTTCCAAATGGATTTAATATTTAGAATAATAATAATTTATATTATCTAATATTTTTTAACTTATGTTTTTACCATAATTATTTTATAAAAGTGTTAAAATTAATTAATGAAATTAATGTTAAAACGGGTTTTTACACATTACATGTGTTTATCTTAAAATTAGTTTTACACACCTATATGTTTTTTATTTAGTTAATTAAATATTATATCTATAATAATTAGTTATAAATTTTATAATAAATAAATTTTCAGTATTATTCATAAAAGATAATTTATTTACATAAATAAAAGGTACAAGTTACCTCGGTAAAAACTATAAGGATAAAATGGAGTAAACATAAATAGCTTGTTAGAAAACATGGTTTTTTTTGTTATGGAGCTATTTATTTAGAAAATAAGCCCTCCCATACATTATTATAAAATGTTTTAGGCACATTGGGTAAGGGAGTCCTCCCAATAATCAATAAATTTGGTTATTTACAAGAATGTCACTATTTCTGAAGAAAAGGAGGCTCGCCGATGGTCGATTACAGGGGTTAAATTGTATACAATCATTCATATCTGGTTCTCTATTTCAGAATGATTTCTAGTAGGTTTCTTTATGAAATTAGAAACACCCAATGGTTCTATATCCATGAGGTACCTTCTTTCCCAAGGTAGGTGCTCATTGGGGAGTTTTACCAATGATACTAAAGAATTAACATTGGTTAAGAGAATGGGAGTTCAGGCTCATAAAACACTTTTTGGGGAAATTTTTTACAACTATAGAACTCTCTTAGGGATTTAATATATGTTCCTTAATCTCTTATTAATTCCCATTTATGGTGTGGGTCTTACTTGAATTAACAATCAATTTTTAGCATGCATGGAGTTTATAATCATGAGTATGTATCTATGGTTTTTCATCAATAGAGATATATGTATGTATCTAAGTTTATTCATCAATGGTATCCTATTATGTGATGATTAGAGATTCTTTGGTCTCTATTATGATGATGTTGGTTTTTTAGCATCATAGTGGGGTTTTATGAAGTGTATCATCACCCAATGAGATGGGAGTTGTTTTGATGTAGGGATCAGACCCATGAAATGGGCTTCCCGCATATCCTCATGAAAGGAATAAGAACCCACATAGTTATATGACACATAATGGGATACATCATAACTTTTAAGGTCATGTGATAAGGAACAAATCATATAGTTTCATTTCATACAGTATGGAAATCTAGGAGAAAGGTTCCTAGTCAGCATTTAGTATGGGAATTATGCCGAAGAAGCTCAAGGAACCTAGAATGGATATGGATTCCCAGGTTGAATGGGAACCTACTATGAATGTAGAATAGATAGAATAGAGTTGGTTCTGAGGTTTTGGGTTTGTATTTAAGTGAGGTTTCCTATATATCCAATTTATACAGGAATCAAATCCTGCATAGTTTGATATGAGGGCTCTAGAATATGGATTCCCTCTAATGTTTTGTCTCATTAGGGAGTATGACCCTTTTAGAGGATTAAATTTGAGATTATTCATAAAAAGGATTCCTAAAATTTATTCCCTATAAAAAGGGAAATGAGGTATTGTCTCAACTCATGGTGATTTTGAGGCTAGTTTGGGCTTACACCTAACTATGATTCCCTAGTGAATGGACATTGTGATTGGAGCTTACTCCTAAGAAGGATACCCATATTGTGGAAGTTTGGGGATTATACTAAGTAGGAGGACCATGGATGAGTATGGTATTACACTTGGAATGATTCCCATGGATAGGGTTTTTTTTGGATTACTCCAAAGGAGGATGTCCAAAGGTTTGATTGATGCTTAATCCTACGGACTATTCTCTTGATTTGTAGGGGCTTACACTTGGAATGAGTCCCATGGAATTATTTTATTGGTACTTATTCTGGAGGAGGATTCCAGTGACTGGTTGGGGGGTTACACTTGGAATGAGGCCCATGGATTTTTTTGTTTGGGGCTTACTCTTGAGTATGATGCCTGTGATATTTTGGGGCATACACTTGGAATACGGCCCATGTATTTTTTTATTATAGATTACTCCTGAGGAGGATTCCCATGATTGGTTGGGGCTTAAACATGGAATTAGGTTGATTAGTTTTGGTATCATGTGGATGTGATGACCAATTTCAACCTATAAGACTATGTGAGTCATGATCGATGTGAGAAACAATAGTAAGTGGATGATATAGGGATCCACACAATCTTCGTTTCCCTGAGTTTGGATGCATGTAATTTTAGGACCCAAGCCTATGGATACACTCTAAAGTAAGGCAAGAGGAAGAGTTAGAGGATGATACTTTTCCAAAACATGCCACTAATTGTGTGGATTCCATGGTCATAGATATCCTCTAAGACAATGAGTCATGATGATTCATTCTTGAATGTGAGAAATAAGAGGAAGTAAGAGATCTGACAAAACCACATGAGACACCTTCCATTGTTGGAAGAGGAAAGATCGATGACACATCCCTCCAGTCATCGTACCCTAGACCCAAAGGCGGAGAGAATGGTCTTTAAAAATTCCCATATCCTCACTTCTTTTGATAGATAGGATAGACACCTTTGGTGATATATCCTGTTATGGTCGATGTGTATATAGACTAAGGAAGGAATGAAGCAGGATATGTCCCGCAAGGAAGGTTAGGGGATTACTCAGGGGTTTTTCCCTAAAATTGATTCTACAACAAGGTAGAAGTATCTCATTCCATGTTTAATGAAAACCCAAGAGTGATCGTCACCCTCCACAATTGGATCCAAATTACCCAGGCTTGAGATATAACTAAGGAAGAACATGGTCCTATCCCTAGTACCAGAGACCAGAAAATCCCTAACACAATCCTCGGGGTTGAGTTACTCATAAGCATAGGAATGCACATCAAGGTCACCCTGAGAACCCTAACCATCTAGTAGGAAAGTGTAAGTAACCTCTAACCATAGGAACACAATTCCAAATTGAAGACACACTGGTGTTCCCCATCCCATGGGTTTTCAAGTCTAGATCCTTCAGTGGAGGTTTTAACCTTTTCACTGGCAAATGAGTGAATCAAAGGAAGAGGAGTCTTAACATTGGTGGCTTGGATGATGACTAAAAAAGGGGTTGCATAGGTCCTGTCTTAGAGGGAATATTTGACATGTTCAGGGCCTTGGAAGAACTAGTAGTTCATTTTTCAGGGGTATAAGAATGAAAAAGTGGTATATGAATTGGGAAATGGACCACCTTGGAAAAGAAACTTTTAAAAGGCATTATCCTCGGAACCATGGGTCTCCTTAGGAATCCCTATATGAGGATTTTTTAGGTCCCTAGTTAGGGAAGGGGCCTTGAAAATGTAGTTGTCCACAAAGGAGGAAAGAAGTCCTTGGTATGTGTCTTGTGTTTCAGACACTAAAGCGACATTGATCACACTTATTCCCCTAAATTATCTCTTATATTAGGTTTTGGAGAGCTAGCTAAGTAATTTTTGGAGACCCGGGTGAAGGGGATATGAAATCAAAGCTTGGGGTCAACTTTGGATTTTATAGTTTTCAAATGAGGAACCCAAAGGTCCAATTTATAGAAAAATGGGGCACCCTGGTTGTTAGAGGTTTCTTGTATAGGTCTTGGGCATATGTTCTTGATGAATGTGGCTGATGTAGATGTGGATTTCCTTTTAATTCCATGTAGGGGGGATGTGCAGGCCTTTTGATGTGAGGTGTCTATGTGTAGGTCGGTTTAGGAAAGTCCTTTTGATTCTCCTTGTGGATCTTTAGAACTTGAACATTATTAAGGTACTCTTCATAATATTTTCACTCAACTTGATAAAATGGAGTGTCATCAAAATCCCCCCCACCCCTCATGAGTGGATATGGTCAAAAGAGGAGGGTCCATTCCTAAGGTTAGATGAGGGAAATTATTATTAAGGGTGTGTTGGTGATTTGTGCAGGTTGGTGGCATAGGTCTGATGCTCAAACCCAATACATAGATACATAGAATAGACCAGTAGAGTCTATAAATTCCACTTAACCTTTGTTTTTCCTCATATTGTGATTTTTTTATTTTTTTCTCGTCACATAGGTTGTCCGCCCATCTATGTCGCACTTCTATTTTCATGAAGGTTTCATGGTGAATTTCCTAAGCTAAAACAAATTTAGTGATGAAGATACATAGAATCACCTCTACAAAGAGCCTAGATGAGGCATCTGGTTGAGGTATTTTCATGAAAGTCTTGGTCAAAAGGTCTACGCAGGGGACCTTATTGAAGGGAGTACAAGAGTTCCTTTATTTTCCAAAATTTGGAGATATTAAAAGTAAAAATTTTACTTTTTATTAGTTGATATGTTAACTTAATGGTATATTTTTTTGCTTTATTTTAGGTTCTCAATGGACTCTTTAATGACTTTTACTAAACAACTTTTTTCGAATACTTTTGATATGATCAAAGATATTAGGATAAATTACCATGAAACATTTTAGTTTGATTTTATATATCTATTTAAGTATTTGGAATTTTTCTAATGTGTGTACCCACAAATTTATTACCTTCCATTGTATTCTCATAGAGTTTTGAGGTATGCCTTTATCCCCGAGGTTCGGAGCTGCTTCCCAATAACCTGGTTTGTAAAGCATACCAACTTCCCTTCTTCCAACGTTTCCTATAAGGGTGTTTATATTTAGAAAGGAATGGTTTACATTGGTTGTATCATGACTCACAACAGTTTCAATCTAGATCTACAACCACATATTGAGGAATTAAAGCATCATTGTTATGACTCAACATTCCACACTTCACAGACAGATCACACACAAGGTTGGAAGGGGGTTGGGATTTTTATTTTGGAGGTGGGGTTAGGAATGATTGGATGTGGGCCTAATGGGTGTACATAACTTGTGAAAAAATCAAGGATCATCAAGATGTCCACCTCTATTATGTTTTTTGGGTAGAACAAACCTATGTCTATAATAACCAGAATATCATCCCCAAACTACTGAGCTGATAGATACCATAGAAAAATTCATTTCACCTGACACATGGTGAAATTGGTGTTATCCTATGGGATGTCTAAAAAATATATGGAATTTCTATTCATAGGGATATTTATGGTGAGTTCATCCCACTAAATTCAATATAGGATGATCCTGTAAGGACACCATTGTTGGCCCATTAGCTTTCCAATATAGAGAAGATATTGTATAACAAAGATCCTCACCCCATGGGTGAGATCCATGATGTAACATGGATGAACACTTTTCTAGAACTAGTAGGATAAGGTCCCACTTGAGGGTGCCCTATTTTATTTCCCATTACAAAGAATCAGGGGGCTCCCAACACATTTTGGCCTATGCTGGAGAAGGGTCGGTATAACATTTGAGGTTATAATGTCAAAGGCAAGTTTTATGTGAAGACTCACCTAGTAAAATTACTTTTTATGTGGCTAATCATTTATATTCTTCCATTTCACATGTCTAATAGTGGTGTGAGGCCAGGGACTTTGTTATAGCGTCCAAACTTGCAGAGATAAGGTATATAGGGTTGGCCACCCCTATCATGGATTTTTTTCTATTTTTTAATGGATACATACAAATTGATGGCCTCATTTATAATTTCAGGGCCATATCAAGTGTTGTGGGCCATATTACATCACATTTTAGTACATATGTGGTGTTGAGCCTAGTTAAGATCACCAATATCCAATTTTACCCATTTTTTCAAGTAGTTTATAGAATTCAACCTCTGAACCTAAAGTGTTAAAAATTTCTAAGGATTCTAGATGTGTTGTGAGAATTCAACATTAATCTGTATGGTGACCCACCAACATGGAAACTTATTGATGAAATTAAAGAAAATAATTACGATCTCAGGTCGTACATGATGGAATTCAAAGATAGTGTACTAGAAGCTTGCATTGATAGAAATATATTCTGTGAGGATTATGATCCATATCATTTTTCTCACCAGTTCAAGAGTCTGAAATAGAAAAAAATATTTCCCCTACACATGTTAGTGTTGAGAAACATTTAATGGTACCCGAACAATTTTTTATCCTTATGGCCATGGATGAATCCAAAATGTCAATCACGCTACCTCTGTCAAGTGGATAAATCGAGATGGATGCTTGGTATGCCAAGGCATGGATCTCTTTATAACCTCAAGGGGGTATTGATGAGAGGCATTTATCAGATCAAGGCCATGTTTAATACTATTCTTGGTATGTATTGTAAAAATTATTGAGTCGGAGATGATGATCCTAAGGCTGTAGAGCCATCAAAGTGATCTTGGGAAAAGAACACTGAGCATGATAGGATTGAGAAGAAAAATCATCCTTCCCAAAGTTGTTCCCATAATCACCGTCATGAGGAGACTTGAGTTTCATCCACCTATTCACCTATGAAAGAAAATATTTATGAAAAGGATTCCAAGTCGTAGGTTATCTGGTCTACCTCATAGCCAGCCACATAAGGGCCAAATTTTCTATAACCCTTAGAAATCCGATTTTGGGAGAGCATAACTTGTGATGACATAGATTCATGGGATTTTTTCTAGGTCAGTTAGGGAATCCTAGAGTTAGGAGATATCATAGAACCCTCTAATATCCACCTTGATAGTGATATGGCTGAGGTAAGGATGTATCTTTAGGAGCTGGAGGCCTTGATATACGCAACTGATGATCAGATCCCAGTTACAAACCGAGTGTCTGACATGTTGGAATGAGGAGTTCTTAAGGGGGTATCTTTTCATACTAATGAAGAATGGGATATCTACCTTAACCCTATATATGTATTTATCTTTTATCCATTCCCTTTTCTACTATTTCTTCTACCATCATTATCTTGAGGTGATTTTGTTTTTCAATTTGTAAGAGAAAAAGAAGAAGAAGAACCCATTAAAAAAAGATAATAAACAAAGGTACTTGATTCACCAAGGTATTGGCCCATGGGCACCACTATTGAGGTAGTGGATGTGGCCCTTTATTACCATAAACTATCCCCAGGCTAGAGGACCATGATGGAGCAGATGGAAGTGGGGATTCCTCGACCATCACCTCGTGCCTCTTCTTCTAAGAATACTGATATGGGATCATCACCATCTTGGGGGAGGAAGAGAAGGAGTTTAATAATGTCGGATCAACACATGATTCACATTAAGTCTCTATGATATCATTTTATATCATGAATTTCTCAGGGAACTGTTTCTGATCATACTTTTCTTTTACAGAATCTGTGTCTCTTTACTCCCTTAAGGGATCTAACACCGGTCCTTCAAGAATAAATGAGGATACCCTAGAAGAGTCATAGACTCATGTGAAAAAATACATCATTTTTATAGGTGAAGCATCAAAAGATACAGTCATGTGTGCCCCCATTTCTACAGATAGGGGAGAGGTCCATTGTAATGTCAGACATAGCCCCTTATGTGTTATATGCCATTTATAACTTTACTCTCCTCATGATATTTAAGATCTATTGCCTCTACTAAAGAACTCTATAACAGCCGAAATTGGTCCCATTTTCTCCCTATAGGGTGTTGACAGGGATCTCAGATGGTCCAATGAAGGTGATAATGCTAACTCTAACTCTGCAGGGCCTAATGGTATTGTTTCTACTGAGAAGTTAGTAGAGCGGATCATCAGTGGATCCAATTCAAGTCTTGGGAAACTTGTCTAGAATACCCTTAATAGTGATGATTCTATGATACTTGACACCAAATATCATGAACTTATGGATCTACATGACCCAGACATTGATATTCTAGATTCCCTTAGGGAGCTCACATATTTTCCTATGGAATTGGATAGACGTTATTTTTATCATTCTATATTTTTTTCTTAAGCATAGTTTTATTTATTTTATCTGATACTTCACCCCAATTATAAACCTTTTCATATTTTTCTTGAGATAATATTTTCAAGTCACTTCACAAATGAGGCTTCTAAGTCCACTCAACTCCTATTGTCGAGGGAATGACAAATGATAATACTAAAGTGGGAAATCCCCAAGAGCCTATGATCCCAACTATTGAGAAAAATCTAGAGGATGTTCCTTATCAAGAGTTTCTTTCCCCATGAATAGAGGTTGAGGTGTTGGAGAGGTATAAATACCAATGGTTGATCTTACAATAGGTAATTTTTACTAACTATTGTGGTTACATTATTTCCTATGTTGTATTTTGACATTCTGGTGTTGATTAGAAGTTTCACATACTATTCAGTGCAATCAGCTTTGGAAATTTTGGCCCAATATGGAGGATTCCATGCTAGTTCCACCAACATTGATGGGTGAAGATGGTTTTTTTTCAAATCATAGGAACAAGTAATATCATTGAGCACACTAATCCTAAATTATGTATCTCCCTCCGAGAGTGGTTCTGAGTCTAATCTAAAGGTAAAGTAAGACTTTCATACTACACATTTCCTTGTCTGGCAGGATATCTAGAAGATAATCAGGGAGACACATCTCGAATAAATGCCTTTGTGCCTTCACTGACTTCTATTAAATCCTTAATTATTGGGATATTAAATATTTGATTATTTCAAGATCCACAGTGGGGTGAAAGTGATTATATGGTAAAGGGAAAAGGAGCGAAGGATGCAGCAGGCTTAGGTGTAGCAGGTGGAACAGTTTGTGGAACTCATATCTTCCATAATCCATGATGAGGTTAGTCAGTCCAAGAGGGTTGAGTAGTACAAATATAACCTCAAAAAGAAGTGTCTCCAAATAATTCTCCTAGAATAATAATTTAATATTTTAAATTAAGAGGTAGCCTAACTCTATCGGTCATTGGTGGGGGCTTTGGTACAAAGAAGATATGTTGTCAGTACTGAGTAGGAGAAGCTCCTTGAAGTCGAGGAAGCTACCACTACATAAATAGCTAAGATTAAAAAAGCTGTGTAAGTTTCTCAAGTAACAATTCAACTTCTAAAATTATATGTTGGGTATAAACTACAAAAAAATTTAGAGAGGCTCTAACATATAGAAATTTACCTACACATTGAAACATAAATAAAAAAGATTTTTGTCCCTAATCACTCAGTCTTTCATTTCCATCCTTATTATACTTGTAATAACACATTGAAAAAAGGCACATTTGATTGAATTTCATCGTGTTATAATTTCAATGACCATGATGAGAGAAAATTTTATTTTTTCCTAATCCATGGGTCCTAGAGAGAGTAGTTCAACTGTTTCTAAGGTTATATGCTCAAATCTCACAAACTTTGTGTCTTTCTATATCATCACCCAAATTTTTCTTCAAATTACAATTTGAGGAAAGCATAGAGAGTGTGCCTTGTACTTTTCTTCGACTGTCATTTTTTGGTTTTTAACATAACAAGGTTTGTTCTTATTTATTTTCATTGCTTTATTTTATCCTAAACCATATAGATTGTAGGTCTATTGAGCAAAGACGTGAATTTTTTAATGAGTTACCTTTGTGGGTTTTAAACCTGGCGAGTATTGTCTAGTTTGGGGGATGTTTAAAGTCATTCAAGATAGACTAATGATACCAGTGTTTTAGGATGAACAGTTTTGAACATAAGTTTTGGGATGATGTCCCAAATAAGGATTGTTGGAAAAGAATGTTCTATCACTCTTTAGATACCTAATAGGGAATCTTGAACCAAAATTTTGTGCTTCCCAAATCTGAATCATAAAATTTAGGAATACAGGAGGTCTCTCCTAATGATGAAGATATCACTAGTTAGAAAACCCATATTTCAAGATATTTTATGCAAATCCAACGGGGGTGTGTTACTACATTGTAAAATATTGGCATCCTTTGGATAACAAGCACTGAAATTTATGAGAAACCTATGAAAATATAACTGGGGAATGTAAAACAAATTTTATGGAAAGGAGTCCTAAATAATTTTGACATTCTATCACCGATGACCAAAATATGTTTATGATGATTTGGATTTATCAAGGAAAGGATGGGTGGTTTTCCAAGGGGAGATGTCTGAAAATGGAGTGAGCATTTGTATTGACATTTTCCATGAATAGAAAACCTCTCCCACATGAATTTGGTTTATGTGAAGGATGGAATATTTTTTTGACTGACTGATTTTAGGGGGGAAGGACCCTTCTTGAAAGAGGTTGAAGGATCGTGCTATTTAGTGTCGTGCGACTAGGATATTGACCGTTTATTTTAATGTCTTATAGAAAGAAATTTTTTATTTAGTTTAACATCTTCTGACTAAGAAGTTATTCCTTGCAGATTAAATTGATACAATAAGGACATTATTCTATGCAGTTTAATGTTTTATGACAATGACATTATGGGGGCTATGATTTAAGTTCATTATCTTTGAATGAAAGGTGAATAATTATTCCATTCTTGGTAATCTATCCCAGAATATACCATAAAATTCATGTATTATGAAGGTGAAGTTGTAAACTAAAATTTAGGAATTCCTAAATTTGAGGAATTTTATAGGGAAAATGGTTATGGTGATAGAGGAGGTCTCTCCCAAGGATGAAGTTACCAATGATTGAAAAACCCATCTCGGTGGATACATTATGAACATCCAACTGGGGCATGTTATAGTATAGCTAATAGTGGAATCCATTGGATAACAAACCCATTTTGGGTAACTTTATGTAAAGCCATCTAGGGGATATTACAGCATAGTCAGGAAAAGAAGTTCTTGAGAGTTTCTATGTTTTATCTCTAATAGACGAAAGAGGTTTATGAAGATTCAAATTTCACGGGGGATATGGTTTGGTTTTGTGGTAGGAAGGTACTAGAATAAGGGGGAGTATTTCAAGTCAAACATACCAAAGGATTGGGAGAATAGGATCCCTATGAATGTCTGACCCAAGTGCAGGAAATGTGGTGCCTTTAGTTTTAGGTCATATGACTAGGACTGTGGCATTACAGAAATGATAGGTGATATACAACCTACTAGACCAAGGTCATCCCCACATACATAGATCATCTGGGTAGAAATTGAAAACTATAGTCTTAGGAGATTTTAGATCAAGATAAAGGATATGGGACAGATATATGAGGGATGACCACAGACTAAACTTGAATCACTAGTTCAGACATAATGTCATCAAATATTACAAGGGAAAAAAGGCATCTTCTAAGGATGAAATTACCACTGGTTAAAAAATCCATTTTTTGTACTATTTTATAAAAATTCAACTAGGTAATGTTATAACATAGTTAATAGTGGAATCCTTTAGCTGATGAACCAATTTTTTTGGGATACATTATGAATATCCAACTGGGGTGTATTATAGCGTATCCAGGAAATTGAGTCCTCATGTATCATAAATTCTTTCACTAGGAGCTAAATAGAGATTATGAATATCTTTTAGGGTTATAGATTTGGAGTATGAAATGTGGAAGAGATATGCTTAACCATAAAGAAAGCATTTTGACTAACATTGGCCATGATGTGTAGAGTCCCTTGCTTTGATCTAAATCATATGTAGTAGGGGCTACATCTCTGTTTCATTAGGGGACAACCTAAGGAGGGAACCCACATTAAAATCTCTTTCATGGATCTTTATTCATACATAGAAGGTGGAATTTTTTATTTACCCTTTTCACTGGGAAAAGGACATGAGGCCTAGGTTTCACTATGTATCTCAGTGGGATGAGAATAAATCCATTCATAGTTCTTATGTTACTATGCAATTTAAAGTCATGCATCTAGGATATTAGCCATGTAGTTTAACATCATGCAGTAAGTACATCTAAGAATAATTTTCCTTTATGTGTTTGCAGCTAAACTAGGGTGGAAAACCCAGGTGTCACTACGTATCTTATTAGCATAAGAACCTATCCACATGTAGTTCTAAAATAGAGATCCCCCATATTGATTGATTTCATGTGTAGAGGAAAGAAAGGGGTATTGATTTATGGGCTCACACATAGGGTGAGAACCCATATTTAAATATATTATGTATATCTAACTCAAATATTGGATAGTTAGGTAATTTCCCATACTATGTTTATGTCGGGTCCAGGCTTAACAATCCAGACTTCACAATGTATCAAGTTGGAATGAGAATCAAGCCACATGTAGTTTTTGAAGATATTGCGTAGTTTATTTTAATGCGAAGAGTGCATTTGGGGTTCCTTTTATTGTCTTTTAGATAAGAAAATAATATCCCCAATGTTAACTAATTTTTCTTACCCATGCAAGCAACCCTTTTAATGAAAATCCTAATTTCACGTGAGCTATGCTTGGTGTGAGAAACAAGTAGAGGAAAAGGTTTCTTTCACTACACTTCCAAATCTATTTCTTTGATATTTTCTAATATACACTTTAAGGTTAAGTGGTAACCATACATAACAATATTCAAATAACTCCACCATATTACAAAAACAAACCACATTCCAAAATCAAGAGAAAAACATCACATCCCACTTCTTCACAACCAAAGCGCCATGCCACCAATAGGGGTTTCAAACTCAACTTTCAAAAACATAAAAATGATTTTCAAACCACGTTACAGCTGTCATAATTATGAGTTTAACCAAGATCCACCTTGAATCCCATAATTTTCTCACCTTCATCTATTTGAGCCGATGACAATAAAACATCTATTCACCTCTATCATCATCACTTATCATAACCACCACCTTCATTATCACCGCTATCATCACTGGAGTTTCCATCACCTTCATCATATTCCTCATTTCACAACACTGATGTCCACTTTGTTTACATCTACCAACAAAAACACCCTTCAACTCTAACTTCAACTTCCACTCTACACACATCATAAGAACACACTTCGTCAAACACCTCACCAAAAACACCCAAAAAACAAATGGAACATCCCCGTAAATGAAAGAATCCATAGAAGGGAATCACCAATAATAGCTCCAAGGACGCTCATCCGCTCACACGAACACATCCCAAATCATCCGCGGAAGCTAACACACCCAACTGACCTAGGAGGGTGTGAAGAACCGAGAAACCATATCATAGCACAAGCATCGGGGCCTCCAATGAGCCGAACCGTGAATCTATAACCATCAACCCACCATGTACTATAAAGAGAAGTCACCATGAGGAACCTAACCACTCAAAATCACATCCCGGATCACTTGGGATACTACCAGGCAATCCGTATCAGAGAGAGAGGTAGAGACCAAATATGTGAGAAGAGAAATGGGTGGGCTAACTCCTCACTGAAACAAAACTTCCACACCAAAATAGAAATTCTAGAACGAACTAACAAACATTGAAAGGGAAAATGAGTTGGATTGAA
Source organism: Viscum album (assembly GCA_963277665.1). NCBI lineage: Eukaryota > Viridiplantae > Streptophyta > Magnoliopsida > Santalales > Viscaceae > Viscum > Viscum album. The sequence goes on along the minus strand of OY728135.1, from coordinate 810,761,859 downwards.
ACCCTAATATAAATCTGGGATTGAAACCCTGATAGAACCCATAAATGATGAAAAGAGTGAGGGGGCCACTAAGAGGCATGATCAGTGCATCCCTATATATCTTAATATGATCATAATCAATCCATACCTAGTTCTTGAAATCCCATATATTTTAATGTCATATGGTAATGATGGAGATTAACTAACATTAAATATATTAAATATGGTGACTGGGCTTAATGATTAGAATTTAGATGTTACTGCATATCTAATAATTGAAGGAATCAAGCCACATGTAGTTCTTGAAAGGTTCCTTATACATGTCTGGCATGTATGTAGGGAGTGGGGGGTATTGTTTTATTGTATATGGACCCAAGACTAGATATATGGGGGTTACTATGTATCTCATTGTAATAAAATCAATCCACACATCATTCTTAAAAGATTCCCAATGTAGGTCAGTCCCATTCACTGGGAGAAGGAACTTTTTTATATTTTATTATGCTTGGGCCAAATATTAGAGACCCAAAATTCACTACGTATCTTACTAGAGAAATAACCAATCCATAAATAGTTCATGGAGAACTTTACAGTTTAGAGTCACTTGGTATGGACGTAGGCTTCCCGGTGTGAAAAGGGTATTGCAGCTAGACTCAAGATTATAGATTGGGCATCATTGTGTATCTCGTTTGAATGATAATCAATCCATACATAGTTCTTGAAAATATTTCCCCATGTAAATTAGTTTTTGACATGGTGAAATGAGATTTAATATTTTCCAGAATGAATTTTGGGCCCAAAACATGAGGTATATGCGTCACTACACCTCTCATTGTAATGAGAATCAAGCCATATGTTCTGAACAAGTTCAATATATAGATATAATTTGTACATAGGGAAATATGAGTGGTTTTCTTTTCCTTAATCGTGGTTCAACCTAGTATGGGAGGCATAGGTGTCACTACATATCTCATTAGAGTAAGAATCAAGCCACATGTAGTTCTAGAAAGGATTATATAGTTTATTTTCATGCTATAAGGATGTTGATCGTGTAGTTTTTTGTCATGCAGTAAGGGAATGATAATTTTGGAACATATACCCATAAAGGGGGCCCAAGTTCCACTATGTAGTGGAAATTATGTGAGTAGGGATTATGCAAGGGAGTTTTCTGTATTTTCTTCCTTATGTTTGGCCTAGAGGGAATATAGACCCACTGAGGGGTTAGAGGGATGTGATTGGGACTTACACCTGAGATAGAGGCTCATATTTAAGGGACCCTGTGGAGTGTCTTCAACTTGTGGAACTTTGTTGGTTTCATAACTTTGAGTGAGATTGATATCAACCATGCAGATTAATATCATGTGGTGAAGACGAATGGTGTATTGAAGTTTTATTTCATACAACTAGGTACTTATGTTGTGAAGTTTATCATCATGTAACAAGGATATTGATTCCATTTAGATTAGCATCATGCGGAAAGAATATTAT